>JBBPBX010114295.1:0-10349 GCA_038048925.1 Garcialebias charrua
GATTGATTGATTGATTGATTGATTGATGTTTATTCATTCATTTTAAAAGAACAATACAAGACAGTTTCATCAGATACAAGAATACAAGTAGGATAAAATGAAGGGAGCAGAAAGAAGATGAAATCTTATTATATCTGCCCCTTATTTCACAGTTTGTTCAACCAATGATAACCTTCAAGCAACATCACAGAATGAATAATTCTACTTATTTTTCTAACTGTAATACACAAACTACATCACAAAATGAATAATTCTACTTAATTTTCCTAACTGTAATACATAAACTAGATCACAAAATGAATAATTCTACTTAATTTTTCTGACTGTGATACACAAACTACATCACAAGATGAATAATTCTACTTAATTTTCCTAACTGTAATACATAAACTAGATCACAAAATGAATAATTCTACTTAATTTTTCTAACTGTAATACACAAACTACATCACCCATAATTCTACTTAATTTTCTAACTGTGATACATAAACTACATCACAAAATGAATAATTCTACTTAATTTTTCTAACTAATACACAAACTACATCACACTTAATTTTTTTTTATTTTTATTTTTTTATTTTTTTATTTTTTTTTTACTTAATTTTCCTATTTTTTTATTATTATTTTTTTCTTACTTAATTTTCCTAACTGTAATACACAAACTAGATCATAAAATGAATAATTCTATTTAATTTTTCTAACTGTAATACACAAACTAAAAGATGGCACAACATCAAGATGTTCACAAAATGAATAATTCTACTTAATTTTCCTAACTGTAATACACAAAATACATCACAAAAATGAATAATTCTACTTAATTTTCTAACTGTAATACACAAACTGCTTCACAAAATGAATAACTCTACTTAATTTTTCTAACTGTAATACACAAACGCACTAAGCTACATCACAAGTACAACATAAGTGTAATACACAAGTGTAATACACAAACACGGAAGGTTACATCATATATAGTTTTTGAGCAAGTCCTTTTTGACCTTTTTCTTAAATGTATATATTGATTTTTCATTTTTAACATCACTCTCCAGAGCATTCCACAATCGAACTCCCTGAATTGAGGTAGACCGTCCCTTTAAGCTGGTTCTGAATGAACATGGACATGCCTCAGTGATCCCGCGGGGAACGTGTCGGCTTTCCACTCAAAAGACTCGGGTTCAATTCCCACCTGGTTGAACTTTATTTTATTTTTTATTAAATTTATTCATTTCAAATTGTAAAAACACAAGAAAATTATTTACAAAACCACATTATAAACAAAACAATACATGAAATGAAAGGAGGCAGAAGAAGAAAAAATCTCATTATTTCTGCCCCTTCTTCAAACAAAATTAACAATCAATTCAAATAGCAATCGCATATATAAAAAAAATATAAGATATTAAATGATTTCTCACACAAAACCATAAATATTAATTTGCATATAAACCAATTTATGAATATTTGTACAGAAATTTTGTTTTAATCATTTTCTTAAATATAGATATTGACTTTGCAATTTTAATAGCAAGTTTTAGTATCAGTTTCCAAACCATTCCACAGTTCTATTCCCTGTACTAAAGTAGACCTACTCTTTAAACTAGTTCTGTATTGTGGCAGTCCTAACTAGTCCTTTTTACAAAAAGCCTTTGGATGTTTGAGGGTAATGAGAAATTCTGAGCTTTGAACAATAATAAAAGAATATTATAGTCAACCAAATCATAAAACTTTAGCAATTTCAATTTGTAAAACAAAACATTTGATGGATGGCAGTAATGTTTTCTTGTAATAATTCTTATGGCTCTCTTCTGTAAAATAAAAATAGGCTTTAGTTACAGTTTTGCACGCTGTACCCCAAATATCTATACAGTAAATTAAGTGCAGGAGTATAACTGTATTATATAATAAAAAATAATAGTCAACCAAGTGAGATTCAAACTCATGTCTTTGGAGTGGCAACGCAACACATTTCCACTGGACCACCACGGCTTGTTGCTTCACAGTGGAGTTTGCTTTGTTTTAAGGGCTGCGTGCAGGCGCGATCCTCTTCCTTTTGTCAACTTTACACACGCATGCTTTTGTGTGCGCGCGCGTGTTCGTAAATATATATATATATATATATGTATTGGTGTGTGTGTGTGTGTGTGTTGGGTGCAATGCGCAAAGTGCTGAGACGCACGGTTTGCGTGCGCGCGCGCGCACACAGACAAGTTTCTCTTCAAAACTATCCATGTCTGTCAAAGCAAAAACAAAAAACACCCACAAACTTTGAACCAATCACACGCTGCGAGCCGTATCATCGGCGTCTCGGAGTTCTGCTTGGGGGCTACGTACAAGACGAGCTGCCACCGAGGGATCGCAGCGGGAGTGTGGCCAGAAGTTGCGCAATGTTTGTTCACTCAACGGGGGGTAAAAGACGTAAGACAGGGAGTCTTGCGGAGTATAACCCAGCCTTTAGGCCTCTGGAAACAACGGGAAGCGAGATTATACATCAACTTCCTGGAATTGAAGGCTGTTTACCTGTCAATGAAACACTTTTTTGAAGAAAAACGGGGCAGACGCCCTCTCAAGAGGGCCGCTGTTAGCCTCAGAATGGAGGCTGAACCCACGGGTCGTGGACCAGATCTGGTCACGATACGAGCGGGTATCCGTCGAACTGTTCAAATGCAAAACCAGCACGCACTGCGCTCTGTGCTTCTCTCTGAAGGTAACAGACGCGCCGCTGGGAGCAGATGCCCTGGCCCGCAGCTGGCCAGCAGGGGCGCTATATTACGCGTTTCCCCCGTCACTCTGATTTAGGTGACATTGGAACGTGTACGCAAGGGAGCTCTTTCCCTGATATCAATAGCCCCCAGATGGCTACAGAAACCGTGGTTCCCAGAGATAATCTCACTGTTGTCAGGAAAAGACAAAGAAAAAAAGAAAAGGAAAAAACACCGTGGCAGCTGCCCCCCCACAGGGACCTGTTGACTCAGGCACACGGGCAGTTCTTTCACCCACGTCCAGAACTGTGGCAGCTCTCAGCCTGGCCGCTGAGAGGAACAGCTGATGGCCTCTGGCCTTCCCAGCAATGTCATGAATTGGATCACTATGGAACAGAATCGCCCTTACAGACTGAAGGCCACAGAAATTACAATGTGTGCCTGATGTGAAAATATTTGTTAATTCTTATCTGACTCCCTTGGAAACAGCCTTGGGAAAGGCTGGATATCTAATTTCTCCTGAGATGTGCTTACTGTGGACAAAATAGCTGCTGTTTGTCTTGTCTGCTACCCCCCCCCGAGAACTTTTCTATGAGCGTTATCGGAGGCATCCGGAATGTATCATGGACAGATCCTCCCTGCCTCAGTCTCAACATGCAACATGTAACTGTCCTTATGTGCTTATGGTATGGTTTTTACTGTGTCATGCGGTGTCTTGCAGACAAAATGTGATACATTTTTTTAATACCAATGCTGTAACCCCCATGTTTACTTACCTTTTTCACACCTTTGACCTTCATCCCGAGACGGATGAGAGAGGCCGCGCTGAAGAACATGTCATGTGTTTTGAATAGGCAGCAGCTTTACGTACTCAACCCCTCTCATGGATGACTGTGTATACATTATCACGTTGTATTGGTGAGAACTGGTGTAATGTTAATAAAAGCTCTTGTATCTTGTATAAACACGATACAAGGAGCCAGAGTACAGTCAACTCAGACTCTCTGCGCTTGTAAATGGCGTGCTTTTGAGGCTTGGTGTCTGGAGAGGAATATTATTTTATATTTTGGTGACTTGGTCCAACTCCTCACCTTTTTACAGGACCTGCTGGAGAAAGGCCGCTCATTTTCCACCATTAAGGTGTTTTTGTCAGCCATCTCGGCATGCCACGAAGGCTGGAGGGGTAAAACACCCGGTGCTCACCCTCTCATGATGCGTTTCATGAAGGGCATACTGAGGAAAAGACCCCCAGCAGGACATTGGCCTCTGATTGGGACCTATAGTTAGTCCTGGATGCTCTTTGTGAGCCTCCATTTGAGCCTATTAGTGGCATTAAGATAGATTTGTTATCTTATGAAACTGCCTTGCTCTTAGCTCTTTGCTTAGCTAAACGTGTAGGTGACCTCCACGTTTTGTCTGTACACCCAATGTGTACTAGATTTGCCCCTGACGGGTCAAAGGTCACCCTGCGTCCAAACACCGCATACGTGCCAAAGGTTCCAACTCTAAATCCCAGAAGTCTGGATTTTGGTCTCTCAATATTTTCCTCCCTACCCAGTCCTCTCTGAAGGACAGAGGAGGTGGAATGCACTCTGCCCTGTCAAGGCCCTAAGTGCTTACATTGAAAGAACGGTCAGTTGGAGAAAATCAAACCAGTTGCTCGTATGTTCTGCCAATCCAGCTACTGGCAGAGACCTTTCAAAGCAGCGCCTCTCACATTGGGTGACCGAGGCCTTAGAGAGGGCATACAGCAGCAAAGATCAACAGATGCCCTCTGGGGTACACGCCCATTCCACTCGAGGCCTAGCTGCCTCGTGGTCCCTTTTTTAAGGGCGTACCAGTTGCAAACATCTGTGTTGCTGCAAACTGAAGTTCAACAAACACGTTTGCAAAGCATTATAGTTTGGATGTCACTGCTTGTGACGTCACTCAGGCCATACTCTAACTCAGAGTAGAGAACAGTCAAAACACCTGATGTATAAGGCTAAAGTTCTCACAAGCATGCATTTTACTGAGCATTTCAAGGGCATGAATGAATTACGTTCCCATAGCAATGTGTTGCACCAAGTGACTGACTGATAAGGGAACTGAAAGTTATGCACCATAACTCATGTTCTCTGAAGGAAGGGAACGAGGTGCAACACAGTTGGCCCTTTTCAATGCTGAAGCTCGGTGAAGTGCACTTGAAGAAAGTAGGATGGGCGTCCACGTCTTAAGTACCCAGAGGGCGGGGTCTCTGGGGTGACGCTGACGCCCCCTGCCGTAAAGGCGTGAGTGTATTGCTTCAGGTAACCGCGCGGGGGCGCAATTCCCATAGCAATGTGTTGCACCTCATTCCCTTCCTTCAGGGAACATGAGTTATGGTGCATAACTTTCAGTTTTTTCAAGCTTTTTACGTTTTTCGCTCCGCTTTCATATCTTCGCATTCGCTTCATCTTTTTTCCGTCTCCTCTGTCTTCCCGCTTCTTGCTCAACTAGCATACAGCACTTCCTGGATTTTTGGGTGATGTCATGATGGAATAGTCAATTTTAGTAGCGTAGTCGACCGTATATTGTATTGCGTTTTTAATGATCGTTTTCATCGTAACTATAATTATTTTTATGTTAAACGTACATTAACAAGCAGGAGCAATGTTAGGGATGGGTGACTGGCCGGGGCCCCTGCTGATTGGGGGCCCCAGGCAACCGCCTCTTTTGCCTTAATGGTACATCCGCGTCTGAGTACCGTATTCACCTGTGTATAATACGCTCCTGTGTATAATACGCTTTGTCCAATTTTTGGAAATAAATCAGAAAAACCGTACATAATACGCTTCGGTGTATAATACGCGCTGCCGTGACAGTCTTTTTTATGGCCACTAGATGGTGCCAAACCCTCCCCGACGCCAACGTAACGCGTCATCCACCGCTGACGTTACGCGTCACCGATGAGACAACCCGGAAATGCGGTCCATTGTGCAGCGCGAGCTGAATTTAATTAAAATTTAACTACAGAAACGCCTAAAAATATATTTGTTAGCTGAATATATATGTTAACGTGTCTCTGTTTAATTTTTGTTAATAAATTATTACAAATCAGCTGAATTTAAAATGTAAACAACACGATGTGCGCACACACACAACAGGCCCACAGGCCCGGTTTGGAGCGAGAGCTGAATTTAATTAAAATAAAACTACCGTACAGAAACACCTAAAAATATATATATTTGTTAGCTGAATATATATGTTAACGTGTCTCGGTTTAATTTTTGTTAATAAATGATTACAAATGAGCTGAATTTTGAACGTAAACAACACGATGCGCGCACCCAGAAACGGTTTGCTGCGCAGCAAGAGCTGAATTTAATTAAAATAAAACTACCGTACAGAAACACCTAAAAAATATATATTTCTTAGCTGACTTTATAGCAAACGGTCTCCTGAGCTTAACTAAATGTGAAATCAGCTGGTCTGAGCTGGATTTTAAAAAAATAGTTTGCCGATTTATTTCTTTAAATTTAGCTAAATAAACGCTTAAAAAATATATTTCTTACCTGACTTTATAGCAAACGGGCTCCTGAGCTTAACCAAATGTGAAATCAGCTGGATTTAAAAATCCGCGGTGTGGTTTATGAGTGGTATCTTGCAAACAAAAACAGCGAACCTCACAGCTAATTGCAGCTACATCCAGAGCAAGGAGCGGGCAGCGACAGAGTCAGTCCGACCAGAGGAGGCTTTTTTCGGACACATGAGCTAGAAACGTCTGGAAGTGGCCCTCTTCCTCTTCGCTCTCTGAGTCCTCTGCTGCTGCCCATAGCGCCCATAGCGGCCGAAACTGGTACTGCACCATTTTTGGTACAGTCTGCAGGTAAACAGACTACAGGGCGCATTAGCGCCCATAGCGGCCGAAACTGGTACTGCACCATTTTTGGCCAAAATGAAAAACGGCGATATCAGAGCCAAAAATGGGTCTAAAAATATGGGAAAAAATCCATAGATAATACGCTTCGGTGTATAATACGCAGGATATTCAAATGAGCAATAAAAGTGTGTATTATACACCAGTGAATACGTTACATGTGTGTGAATGAGAGGAGGCGTGGAACAGTGAGGCTACAAGGAGCAGAGGTCACAAAGGTACAGGACTTCAAGTACTTGTACTTGGGGTCCACTATCCAGAAAAATGGGGAGTGTGGTAAAGAGTTGAAAAAAAGAGTCCAGGCTGGATGGAGTGGATGGAGAAAAGTTTCAGGAGTGATTTGAGATAAAAGGGTGGCAGCAAATTTCAAAGGAAATTTTACAAGATAATGCTGAGACCAGCTATGTTGTATGGTCTGGAGACAGAGATGGACAAAAAGACAGGAGAAAGAACTGGAAGTGGCAGAAATGAAGATGCTGAGGTTCTCCTTAGGAGTGACAAGGATGGATAAGATCAGGAATGAGATCATCAGAGGTACAGCACATGTTGAACAACTGGGAGATAAAGTTAGGGAGGCCAGACTGAGATGGTTTGGACATGTCCAGAGGAGGGACAGTGGGTATATTGGTAGAAGGATGTTAGAAATGCAGCTGCCAGGAAAAAGACAAAGAGGAAGGCCAAAGAGGAGATATATGGATGCAGTTAGAGAGGACATGAAGGTAGTTGGAGTGAGGACAGAGGATGCAGAGGACAGAGTGAGGTGGAGGAGGATGACTCGCTGTGGCGACCCCTGAAGAGGGAAAAGCCGAAAGAAGAAGAAGAAGTGGGTTTCCTGGCCTCTCCACAGCCTCCTTATTATTATCAAACAACAAATTAAAGATAATTATGAACCAGAGCCCAACATTCTGGGGGAAAAGTTTAATTCCAAACTGATGTCTGTTTATTGATGATGTCTTGTTAAAATTGGCAACAACATTTCAGTTCTAAAAGCTGAGCTGGTTCACTGCAGAGCTTTAAGCCCGTCCGACCAGAGTCCAAATCTGACGTCAGCAGGAGGAGGAGCCTCCCCTCAGCTCCTCCTCTCAGGGGAGGGGTCACGTGGGTCATAAGAGGAGTTTAAATGAAAAATAATATATGTATTCAGTTTGAAAATTTTAAAAACTAAATCAAACATGTTTCTATATTCTTAAAAAATTAAACAAAGTGTTGATTCTGGCAAAGTGTCTTGAACACCAAATATCTTACCTGCAACAGATTGCTTTTTGAACAGTCTCAGTTTAGAGAAACAGCTTAATTCTAGCCAGGCTGAAGTGGATCACTGCTACTGTAAACAGATTCAGTCTTTAGCTTTATGCAAACTTTTTAAATCATCACATCACTGAAGTTGATACTGCTTGCTGAAGTACTTCCTGTGTAATGAAACAACTTCCTGTTAACTTCCTGCAGCAACGTTAAATCACTTTTCTCACTTGCTCTCGTGCAAGCCAGACTTATTTTCTTCCCTCTACTGTCCTCCTCCTGCTTTATTGCTCTCTGTCCTGTGTATCAGAGCTTCTATTTACACATCTTCCAAAACTAAAACTATTGTCATGGATCTGGTCAGCTGGACTTTCAACACAATTGATAAAATCTTTTCAACAAAGCGACAGGGTCCTGGAGAACCCTCATGCCCTAGTGAGACGCACGCAGCAAGATATTTCATGGATGTGGGGTGTGTGGGAGCTGATGTGCCTTTTTGTCTTGTCTCAGGAGGATGCCAAATATGTTTATATAATTGAATCCATGATAGCAGGGTTTCTGCTTTCTGGCACCGACAGAGTATTCAAAATCAGCTGATTTACTAGCTAAGCTGTAAGATAGAAGCTATTTGTGGGAATGGCAGGTCACCTGCGTCATCTGGGAATCACCAGCATTCTTGGAGGGGGATTATAAGCACAGAGCAGTCGAATGCCCACAGATCTGGCCATTTGGATTGAAAGTACCAGCAGAACTCAAGGCTGACAAGAAAAACCAGTCTGTCTGAAAAAAAAATCTATAATTGTAGCTTATCTGAATCTGACTGCCTCGTTGCCTTTTCATCAAAGGCCTAACTTATCAAATTTCTCCTGGGGTAGGTGTAAACTAAGGAAAAGCTCTGTCTATTCCCACCCCCCGAGAACATTTGTGGAAACACACCTCATCACATAAAGAACTCCATTGATTTTGCCAACAAAGTTCAACATTTGAAGCTAACCCCGGGAGAAACTCTTGTATCGTATGATGTGACTTCTCTTTTCACAAGCATACCCATTTCTGAAGCAGTAGAAACCGCCAGAAAACGACTTCTACAAGATAAGGATTTGGACAAAAGGACCAACTTCACCCCAGACCACATCTGCACCCTGCTGGATCTCTGCCTCTCTACCACTTATTTCAAGTTTAATGACAGTTTTTACAGACAGAAGCACGGCTGTGCCATGGGATCTCCAGTGTCACCCATTGTTGCCAACCTCTACATGGAGGAAGTGGAACAGAGAGCCCTAAACTCATATGAGGGAACAACTCCAAGCCATTGGTTCCAATATGTGGATGATACCTGGGTCAAAATCCAAGCCAGGGAGGTGGAAGCGTTCACCAGACACATTAACTCGATCGATAACAACATCAAGTTCACCATAGAGGATGCAAACAACAACAAGCTGCCTTTTTTGGACTGTTTGGTTCACATGGAGGGAGAGGACAGCCTCAACATTGAAGTTTACAGAAAACCAACCCACACAGACCAATATCTCCTGTTTGACTCTCACCATCCACTAGAACACAAACTCTCTGTCATCAGAACCTTACAGCATCGGGCAGAACACATCCCCACAAAGACAGAAGGGAAGGAAAAGAAACAGAAACACATCAAAAAATCTCTCCAAACATGTGGATATCCTAACTGGGCCTTTGTCAAGTCAGCGAGGAAATCTACAAAACACACTAATAAACAGAAAAAGGAGAACAGACGAAAAAACATTGTCATCCCTTATGTGGCTGGAGTATCAGAGAATTTCAGAAGGATTTTCAACAAACACAACATCCCAGTACATTTCAAACCCAGCAGGACTCTCAGACAGAGGCTGGTCCACCCTAAGGACAAAACACCTACACACAAACAGAGTGGTGTAGTGTATGTGGTCCAGTGCAGCGAGGACTGTCCAGACCTCTACATTGGGGAAACTAAACAGCCCATCCACAGACGAATGTCCCAACACAGGAGAGCAACCTCCTCTGGACAAAACTCAGCTGTTCACCTCCACCTCACGGACAAGGGACACTCATTTGAGGACCAGAATGTGCACATTTTGGACCGAGAGCACAGGTGGTTTGAGAGGGGGTGAAGGAAGCTGTTCATGTTAAGACAGAAAGGCCTTCTCTTAACAGAGGAGGAGGCCTCAGATTCCAACATTCAAAAACATATAATGCAACTTTGGAGCTGATTCTCAGACGTTTCACACATGATGGGAACAGAGGACAGTGTTGCCAGATAGAATCCAGGTTTTCCAGCCCAAAAATCTGTTAAACACCGCCGAAAACCCGCCCAATCAGAAAGTGTCACGTGACACATCACATACAGCAAAGCGGGGGGGGGATAAGAGTTAAATTAGGTCCTCTGGATGGGTTAAAAAATTGTAGAAACGCTTCTTCTTTTATCCAACAGACTTTTTCTTTTTTTACTTCTGTATTTACAAAAAAAATTATATATATATATATATATATAAAAT
>JBBPBX010114296.1:0-10349 GCA_038048925.1 Garcialebias charrua
CTGTAACAAGCTTTCCAACACTGACCGTTTTGGGTGGAGCATGTGGGCGTGGCGACGTGGCGAATCACGTAACGCCGTCACAAACGAAACACTAATAGCACCTACACGAAAACTGTCTAATACATCAAACCTTCAGTGATTGACCCACATCCGGTCCCTTGCAATACTGACTGGTCAAATCATGACATTAATTAAGCCACGCCCCCTCACAACAGGAAGTGTACAGTTGTACATTGAAGGTCCCGATCGGACACCTGTTGACTAATCAGCATGACGGTCTGTCCAGTGACCAAAGACATGTTGCTGTAACAAGCTTTCCAACACTGACCGTTTTGGGTGGAGCATGTTGGCGTGGCGATGTGGCGAATCAGACGTAACGCTGTCACAATACGTTTGGCCTTTTGGGGGCTTTATCATATCCCAAAACTCACCAAATTTGGCAGACTCGTCAGGACTGGTGAAAAATTACATATTTTGGGGGCGTGGCCAAAATTGCAAAAGAAACGGCTCAAGAGCGCCACCTAGAATATTTCAAACTACCCTCCGCATTGGCCTTAGTTTCACGTAGGATCATGAAATTTGGTACACCTCCCCGATTCACCAAGGCGCACAGAAAACCCTCTGGCACCAACGTTGTACGATGAAAGGAAAGGCGACCTTTTCGGCCATTTTTATCCCATTGAAAATGAATGGAGCTAAAATGAAATAGCATTTTGGGGGCTTTTTCATATCCCAAAACTCACCAAAATTGGCAGACTCATCAGGACTGGTGAACAATTACATATTTTGGGGGCGTGACCAAAATTTCAAAAGAAACGGCTCAAGAGCGCCACCTAGAAAATTTCAAACTACCCTCCGCATTGGCCTTAGTTTCACGTAGGATCATGAAATTTGGTACACTTGTCCAATTCACCAAGACGCACAGAAAACCCTCTGGCGTCAACGTTGTACGATAAATGGGAAGGCGGCCATTTTGGAATGTGGACCAAATCGAGTGCACGCACTGGGTGCCGAACGGGTACGGGAAAGGCACGAGAGCGTTTCGGGGTGGACCAGCTCGACTTCCCGCGGTCGCCGCGAGAAGGGCGGAGCGGCGCTAAGGCATTCACACGTGCATTTTCGCAGGAAATGCGGTTTTTCTAGTTATAGTTACTATCTTCCGTCCGTACGTTTTTTGGCGTCCTACTCCTCCTAGAGTATTTGTGCCATTTCAACGATTCATATATCAAAATGTTCAGCTCGCTCAGGACAATCCAGCTATGACTTTTGGTAATGCTGCAACTTTAGCTTTTTGAGATATTCAGCCTTTTCGGCCATCTTTTTCCCATTGAAAATGAATGGAGCTAAAATGAAATGGCCGTTTGGGGGCTTTATCATATCCTAAAACTCACCAAATTTGGCAGACTCATCACTCAGACATGCAGGAGTAACAAATGATCAAAACCTCGCATTTTCATATATGCTGAAGGGGCGTGGCCTGGCCTCAAAGTTAGGCATCTCGCCATGAAAAACGAAACACTTATAGCACCTACACGAAAACCGTCTAATACATCAAACCTTCAGTGATTGACCCACATCCCGTCCCCTGCAATACTGAATGGTCAAATCATGACATTAATTAAGCCACGCCCCCTCACAACAGGAAGTGTACAGTTATACATTGAACGTCCCGATCGGACACCTGTTACCTAATCAGCGGGACGGTCTGTCCAGTGACCGAAGACATGTTGCTGTAACAAGCTTTCCAACACTGACCGTTTTGGGTGGAGCATGTGGGCGTGGCAATGTGGCGAATCAGACGTAACGCCATCACAAACGAAACACTAATAGCACCTACACGAAAACAGTCTAATACATCAAACCTTCAGTGATTGACCCACATCCGGTCCCCTGCAATACTGAATGGTCAAATCATGACAATAATTAAGCCACGCCCCCTCACAACAGGAAGTGTACAGTTGTACATTGAACATCCCGATCGGACACCTGTTACCTAATCAGCGTGACGGTCTGTCCAGTGACCAAAGACATGTTGCTGTAACAAGCTTTCCAACACTGACCGTTTTGGGTGGAGCATGTGGGCGTGGCGATGTGGCGAATCAGACGTAACGCCGTCACAATACGTTTGGCCTTTTGGGAGCTTTATCATATCCCAAAACTCACCAAATTTGGCAGACTCGTCAGGACTGGTGAAAAATTACATATTTTGGGGGCGTGGCCAAAATTGCAACAGAAAGGGCTCAAGCGCCACCTAGAATATTTCAAACTACCCTCCGCATTGGCCTTAGTTTCACGTAGGATCATGAAATTTGGTACACCTCCCCGATTCACCAAGGCGCACAGAAAACCCTCTGGCACCAACGTTGTACGATGAAAGGAAAGGCGACCTTTTCGGCCATTTTTATCCCATTGAAAATGAATGGAGCTAAAATGAAATGGCATTTTGGGAGCTTTGTCATATCCCAAAATTCACCAAATTTGGTGGACTCATCAGGACTGGTGAACGATTACATATTTTGGGGGCGTGGCCAAAATTGCAACAGAAACGGCTCAAGAGCGCCACCTAGAAAATTTCAAACTACCCTCCACATTGGCCTTAGTTTCACGTAGGATCATGAAATTTGGTACACTTGTCCAATTCACAAAGACGCACAGAAAACCCTCTGGCGTCAACATTGTACGATAAATGGGAAGGCGGCCATTAGACATGGGGGAGTAATAAATGATCAACACCTCGCGTTTTCATATATGCTGAAGGGGCGTGGCCTGGCCTCAAGGTTAGGCATCTCGCCATGAAAAACGAAACACTAATAGCACCTACACGAAAACCGTCTAATACATCAAACCTTCAGTGATTGACCCACAACCGGTCCCCTACAATACTGAATGGTCAAATCATGACATTAATTAAGCCACGCCCCCTCACAACAGGAAGTGTACAGTTATACATTGAACGTCCCGATCGGACACCTGTTACCTAATCAGCGGGACGGTCTGTCCAGTGACCGAAGACATGTTGCTGTAACAAGCTTTCCAACACTGACCGTTTTGGGTGGAGCATGTGGGCGTGGCGATGTGGCGAATCAGCCGTCACGCCGTCACAAACGAAACACTAATAGCACCTACACGAAAACAGTCTAATACATCAAACCTTCAGTGATTGACCCACATCCGGTCCCCTGCAATACTGAATGGTCAAATCATGACAATAATTAAGCCACGCCCCCTCACAACAGGAAGTGTACAGTTGTACATTGAACATCCCGATCGGACACCTGTTACCTAATCAGCGTGACGGTCTGTCCACTGACCGAAGACATGTTGCTGTAACAACGTTTCCAACACTGACCGTTTTGGGTGGAGCATGTGGGCGTGGCGATGTGGCGAATCAGACGTAACGCCGTCACAATACGTTTGGCCTTTTGGGAGCTTTATCATATCCCAAAACTCACCAAATTTGGCAGACTCGTCAGGACTGGTGAAAAATTACATATTTTGGGGGCGTGGCCAAAATTGCAACAGAAAGGGCTCAAGAGCGCCACCTAGAATATTTCAAACTACCCTCCGCATTGGCCTTAGTTTCACGTAGGATCATGAAATTTGGTACACCTCCCCGATTCACCAAGGCGCACAGAAAACCCTCTGGCACCAACGTTGTACGATGAAAGGAAAGGCGACCTTTTCGGCCATTTTTATCCCATTGAAAATGAATGGAGCTAAAATGAAATGGCATTTTGGGAGCTTTGTCATATCCCAAAATTCACCAAATTTGGTGGACTCATCAGGACTGGTGAACGATTACATATTTTGGGGGCGTGGCCAAAATTGCAACAGAAACGGCTCAAGAGCGCCACCTAGAAAATTTCAAACTACCCTCCGCATTGGCCTTAGTTTCACGTAGGATCATGAAATTTGGTACACTTGTCCAATTCACCAAGACGCACAGAAAACCCTCTGGCGTCAACGTTGTACGATAAATGGGAAGGCGGCCATTTTGGAATGTGGACCAAATCGGGTGCACGCATTGGGTGCCGAACGGGTACGGGAAAGGCACGAGAGCGTTTCAGGGTGGACCAGCTCGACTTCCCGCGGTCGCCACGAGAAGGGCGGAGCGGCGCTAAGGCATTCACACGTGCATTTTCGCAGGAAATGCGGTTTTTCTAGTTATATCTTTATAGATGTTACTATCTTCCATCCGTACGTTTTTTGGCGTCCTACTCCTCCTACAGTTTTTGTGCCAATTCAACAAATCATATATCAAAATGTTCAGCTCGCTCAGGACAATCCAGCTATGACTTTTGGTAATGCTGCAACTTTAGCTTTTTGAGATATTTAGCCTTTTCGGCCATTTTTTTCCCATTGAAAATGAATGGAGCTAAAATGAAATGGCCTTTGGGGGGCTTTATCATATCTTAAATCTCACCAAATTTGGCAGACTCATCGCTCAGACATGGGGGAGTAAAAAAATATCAAAACCTCACGTTTTCATATATGCTGAAGGGGCGTGGCCTGGCCTCAAAGTTAGGTATCTCGCCATGAAAAACGAAACACTTATAGCACCTACACGAAAACCGTCTAATACATCAAACCTTTAGTGATTGACCCACATCCCGTCCCCTGCAATACTGAATGGTCAAATCATGACATTATTTAAGCCCCGCCCCCTCACAACAGGAAGTGTACAGTTGTACATTGAACGTCCCGATCGGACACCTGTTACCTAATCAGCGTGACGGTCTGTCCAGTGACCGAAGACATGTTGCTGTAACAAGCTTTCCAACACTGACCGTTTTGGGTGGAGCATGTGGGCGTGGCGATGTGGCGAATCAGACGTAACGCCGTCACAAACGAAACACTAATAGCACCTACACGAAAACTGTCTAATACATCAAACCTTCAGTGATTGACCCACATCCGGTCCCCTGCAATACTGAATGGTCAAATCATGACATTAATTAAGCCACGCCCCCTCACAACAGGAAGTGTACAGTTGTACATTGAACGTCCCGATCGGACACCTGTTACCTAATCAGCGTGACGGTCTGTCCAGTGACCAAAGACATGTTGCTGTTACAAGCTTTCCAACACTGACCGTTTTGGGTGGAGCATGTGGGCGTGGCGATGTGGCGAATAAGACATAACGCCGTCACAATACGTTTGGCCTTTTGGGAGCTTTATCATATCCCAAAACTCACCAAATTTGGCAGACTCGTCAGGACTGGTGAAAAATTACATAATTTGGGGGCGTGGCCAAAATTGCAAAAGAAACGGCTCAAGAGCGCCACCTAGAATATTTCAAACTACCCTCCGCATTGGCCTTAGTTTCACGTAGGATCATGAAATTTGGTACACCTCCCCGATTCACCAAGGCGCACAGAAAACCCTCTGGCACCAACGTTGTACGATGAAAGGAAAGGCGAACTTTTCGGCCATTTTTATCCCATTGAAAATGAATGGCGCTAAAATAAAATGGCATTTTGGGGGCTTTGTCATATCCCAAAACTCACCAAAATTGGCAGACTCATCAGGACTGGTGAACAATTACATATTTTGGGGGCGTGGCCAAAATTTCAAAAGAAACGGCTCAAGAGCGCCACCTAGAAAATTTCAAACTACCCTCCGCATTGGCCTTAGTTTCACGTAGGATCATGAAATTTGGTACACTTCTCCAATTCACCAAGACGCACAGAAAACCCTCTGGCGTCAACGTTGTACGATAAATGGGAAGGCGGCCATTTTGGAATGTGGACCAAATTGGGTGCACGCATTGGGTGCCGAACGGGCACGGGAAAGGCACGAGAGCGTTTCAGGGTGGACCAGCTGGACTTCCCGCGGTCGCCACGAGAAGGGCGGAGCGGCGCTAAGGCATTCACACGTGCATTTTCGCAGGAAATGCGACTTTTCTAGTTGTGTGAATGCCAACAAGGCATTCACACTATAGAGATTGTGTTTATATTTATTAGGCCCGAGCAGCTAAGCGCTGCGAAGGCCTATTGTAATTGTACTGTTTATTATTTTTTTTATTATTATTATTTTTTTTATTTTTATTCTTCCCCCAAAAGAAGTGGCATTTTGGGGGCTTTATCATATATGAAAACTCACCAAATTTGGCAGACTCGTCAGGACTGGTGAAAAATTACATATTTTGGGGGCGTGGCAAAAATCGCCACAGAAACGGCTCAAGAGCGCCCCCTAGAAAATTTCAAAATACGCTCCGCATTGACTTAGTTTGACGTAGAATCGTGAAATTTGGTACACTTGTCCAACTCACCAAGATGCACAGAAAACCCTCTGGCACCAACGTTGTACGATAAATGGTAAGGCGGCCATTTTGAAATGATGACCAAATTTTTACACCTTTTTGGCCGTTTACAGCCTCCGCATTTGAACGAACTCCTCCTATGAATTTCGCTCGATTTGGTTCAAACTTGGCCAGTTTCTTCATAAGGCACGGGGGAACAAACAATATCAAAATTGTGCGTTTTCATGAATGCTGAAGGGGCGGGGCCAGACGTCAAAGTTGGACATCTCGCCATGAAAAACGAAACGCTTACAGCTCTTACACGAAAAGAGTCTAATACATCAAACCTTCAGTTATTGACCCACATCCGGTCCCCTGCAAAACTGTATGGTCAAATCATGACATCACTTAAGCCACGCCCCCTGACAACAGGAAGTGTAAAGTTTTACTTTGAAAGGTCCATATCGGACCCGTGTTACCTAATCAGCGTGACATTGTGTCCAGTGACTAAAGACATGTTGGTGTAACAAGCTTTCCAGCACTGTTCGTTTTGGGTGGAGCAAGTGGGCGTGGCGACATGGCGAAGTAAGACGTAACGCCATAACCATACGTTTGGATCTAAAATCCACAGATTTGATCCGAGAAGTACCAAAATCAGTATGATCGATCATTGCCCACCCCTTGAACAGGTGTTTATGCTAATTAGCAAATCGCTACAGAAACGGCTCAAGAGCGCCCCCTAGAAATATTCAAAATACCCTCCGCATTGACCTTAGTTTGACGTAGAATCATGAAATTTGGTACACTTGTCCAACTCACCAAGATGCACAGAAAACCCTCTGGCACCAATGTTGTACAATAAATGGTAAGGCGGCCATTTTGGAACGATGACCAAATTTTCACCCCTTTTTGGCCGTTTACAGCCTCTGCATTTGAACGAACTCCTCCTATGAATTTCGCTCGATTTGGTTCAAACTTGGCCAGTTTCTTCATAAGGCATGGGGGAACAAACGACATCAAAATTGTGCGTTTTCATGAATGCTGAAGGGGCGGGGCCAGACGTCAAAGTTGGACATCTCGCCATGAAAAACGAAACGCTTACAGCTCTTACACGAAAACTGTCTAATACATCAAACCTTCAGTGATTGACCCACATCCGGTCCCCTGCAAAACTGTATGGTCAAATCATGACATCACTTAAGCCACGCCCCCTGACAACAGGAAGTGTAAAGTTTTACGTTGAACGGTCCATATCGGATCCCTGTTACCTAATCAGCGTGACATTGTATCCAGTCACCGAAGACATGTTGGTGTAACAAGCTTTCCAGCACTGTTCGTTTTGGGTGGAGCAAGTGGGCGTGGTGACATGGCGAAGTAAGACGTAACGCCGTCACCATACGTTTGGTTCTAAACTCCACAGATTTGATCTGAGGAGTACCAAAATCATTATGATCGATCATTACCCACCCCTTGAACAGGTGTTTATGCTAATTAGCAAATACCCTCCATAGCGCCCCCTAGATTATTCAAACTGTTGTATCTCAGTGATACATCATCCGATCTGAACCAGATTTATTGTGCATCATCAGTGAGCCCTTGTGGACACATTGATAAGGTGGGCTAACATTTGACTCAAGTGCGCCCCCTACATTATTTCTATAGTTATATCTCAGTGATACATCATCCGATCTGAACCAGATTTACTGTGAATCATCATTGAGACATTGTGGACACATTGATATTGTGGTTTAACATATGACTCCAGAGCGCCCCCTAGATTATTCAAACTGTTATATCTCAGTGATACATCATCCGATCTGAACCAGATTTATTGTGCATCATCAGTGAGCCCTTGTGGACACATTGATATGGTGGGCTAACATTTAACTCAAGTGCGCCCCCTACATTATTTCTATAGTTATATCTCAGTGATACATCATCCGATCTGAACCAGATTTATTGTGCATCATCAGGGAGCCCTTGTGGACACATTGATTTTGTGGTTTAACATATAACTCCATAGCGCCCCCTAGATTATTCAAACTGTTATATCTCAGTGAGACATCATCCGATCTGAACCAGATTTATTGTGCGTGTGCACCCCTGGTGCGGAGTAGACACGAGAGACTTCGAAATGGCGACCGAGCGGACGAGCTGGAGCTCGCGCGGTCGCCTCAATAAGGTCCGAGCGGCGCTAAGCTGCTTCGGGCCTCAACGCCGCTTGCGGCTTTAATTAGGCCCGAAGCAGCGAAGCGCTGCAAGGACCTATTGTAATTGTAGTGTTTATTAGGCCCGAGCAGCTAAGCGCTGCGAAGGCCTATTGTAATTGTACTGTTTATTATTTTTTTTATTATTATTATTTTTTTTATTTTTATTCTTCCCCCAAAAGAAGTGGCATTTTGGGGGCTTTATCATATATGAAAACTCACCAAATTTGGCAGACTCGTCAGGACTGGTGAAAAATTACATATTTTGGGGGCGTGGCAAAAATCGCCACAGAAACGGCTCAAGAGCGCCCCCTAGAAAATTTCAAAATACGCTCCGCATTGACTTAGTTTGACGTAGAATCGTGAAATTTGGTACACTTGTCCAACTCACCAAGATGCACAGAAAACCCTCTGGCACCAACGTTGTACGATAAATGGTAAGGCGGCCATTTTGAAATGATTACCAAATTTTTACACCTTTTTGGCCGTTTACAGCCTCCGCATTTGAACGAACTCCTCCTAGGGATTTCGCTCGATTTGGTTCAAACTTGGCCAGTTTCTTCATAAGGCACGGGGGAACAAACAATATCAAAATTGTGCGTTTTCATGAATGCTGAAGGGGCGGGGCCAGACGTCAAATTTGGACATCTCGCCATGAAAAACGAAACGCTTATAGCTCTTACACGAAAAGAGTCTAATACATCAAACCTTCAGTGATTGACGCACATCCGGTCCCCTGCATTACTGAATGGTCAAATTATGACATCACTTAAGCCACGCCCCCTGACAACAGGAAGTGTAAAGTTTTACTTTGAAAGGTCCATATCGGACCCGTGTTACCTAATCAGCGTGACATTGTGTCCAGTGACTAAAGACATGTTGGTGTAACAAGCTTTCCAGCACTGTTCGTTTTGGGTGGAGCAAGTGGGCGTGGCGACATGGCGAAGTAAGACGTAACGCCATCACCATACGTTTGGATCTAAAATCCACAGATTTGATCCGAGGAGTACCAAAATCAGTATGATCGATCATTGCCCACCCCTTGAACAGGTGTTTATGCTAATTAGCAAATCGCTACAGAAACGGCTCAAGAGCGCCCCCTAGAAATATTCAAAATACCCTCCGCATTGACCTTAGTTTGACGTAGAATCATGAAATTTGGTACACTTGTCCAACTCACCAAGATGCACAGAAAACCCTCTGGCACCAATGTTGTACGATAAATGGTAAGGCGGCCATTTTGGGACGATGACCAAATTTTCACCCCTTTTTGGCCGTTTACAGCCTCTGCATTTCAACGAACTTCTCCTAGGGATTTCGCTCGATTTGATTCAAACTTGGCCAGTTTTTTTATAAGGCACGGGGGAACAAATGTTATCAAAACTGTGCGTTTTCATGCATGCTGAAGGGGCGGGGCCAGACCTCAAAGTTGGACATCTCGCCATGAAAAACGAAACGCTTACAGCTCTTACACGAAAACTGTCTAATACATCAAACCTTCAGTGATTGACCCACATCCGGTCCCCTGCAAAACTGTATGGTCAAATCATGACATCACTTAAGCCACGCCCCCTGACAACAGGAAGTGTAAAGTTTTACGTTGAACGGTCCATATCGGATCCCTGTTACCTAATCAGCGTGACATTGTATCCAGTCACCGAAGACATGTTGGTGTAACAAGCTTTCCAGCACTGTTCGTTTTGGGTGGAGCAAGTGGGCGTGGTGACGTGGCGAAGTAAGACGTAACGCCGTCACCATACGTTTGGTTCTAAACTCCACAGATTTGATCTGAGGAGTACCAAAATCATTATGATCGATCATTACCCACCCCTTGAACAGGTGTTTATGCTAATTAGCAAATAGCCTCCATAGCGCCCCCTAGATTATTCAAACTGTTGTAT
>JBBPBX010114297.1:0-10349 GCA_038048925.1 Garcialebias charrua
GCTAACAGACAGACCTCGGGGGGACCTCCATCTTGTCAAAACTCTAAAATTCATGGTTAAAACCCGTGCCTTCGTCTAAAAAGTTGTTTTCCTCTGAAAAATGAAGCTGAGAACTTTACTGATTTTTTAAAATTTATTTATTAAAAGCTTTGTGTGAAAAATGCTATGCTAAAGAGCTCAAACCACACCGAGCGTCCGCCATTTTGAGAACCAAAATATCAATCAATCAATTTATTCACTTGATTAAAAAAAATGATAATCAGTTTACAAACACCTTCTCTGACAACACGAGTGAATAATTAAAGGAAGGAGAGACAGTCCATGACATGTCAGGGGGCCTCCCTCACATTTTTCTTAAAGAGTAACTTACCTCAAATTTAACTTTTTTTATCTGATAAACTCCCTAGAATGTGTGTAAAATGTTGTATAGCACTATGTCTGTGTTAGTTTTCATGTTTTTGTGCGTATTTGTTAAAATCGGCAATATTTGGTATAAAAACGTGTTTTTACTAATCCTATGGGTTGAACTATGGTATTGCAGACTAATTGTCTTACTGGTCCACGACTGTTCACTCTGACGTGTTTTCTCACTCTGTCGTCACAAAAGTGGTTCAAGCAGAGCCAACCCCTGCAGAGATGAGAAGGTCCTGCTGCAGTTCATACCTTAAGTGGTACATTGCACTCCGGGAAAGTACTGCAACAACGCATATTCTCGGAATGGCACTAGTTATTTGTATATTTTAACTTATTTATTTTAAGAATACTTTTCACTTCATCAAAATCTATTAATTGAACTCCAGCGTTCTAAAACTATTTGATTGTATTTGTTTTCTTATTGTGCGATGGACAAGTGATGCATGAATGCCAAGATGGGGCAGAGGCGGAGGAGCAGGTTTGTGATCCGACAGACCCAGGTTTGATCCCCGGTCACGGCATACCTTGTTGTATTATTTTCTTTTTTTTAAGCCTTTTGTTTTGGATAGATCGGGTGAGAAAAGATAAATACATCTACATAATTATTCTTTGTTGTTGCTTGTTTTAAGTTGTTTGCTAGAGTTTTAGTTTGTTTCAGTTTGTTGCTAGAAGGGGCGTGAACGCAGCATAACCCCCCCAACTCCTCCCCTCCTTGTCTCTCGACACACCCATTTTGATGCATTTTTTGAATCTGGTCTGGGGGCGGAGCAATCTTTTGACGGTGGGGTGAGTTACTCTTTAAAGAGATATGCTGCCCCCTCCCTCACTATCCATCCTTCGTTCAAACAGTCTTGTACTGCCATCCGGTGGTCAAAAACGGTACTACATGCAAAACAAATGTTTTTTTTTTTTTTTTCATTTATAGATGGCCTCCCTTCACACCTTATAGACATCCTCAACAAATTAACCAACATTTCTTCTTAAATTTGACATTAATTACAAATTATTGCCAAATTTCAAACAATATTATCGGTTATCTCAATAATTTCTGAGACAATTAATCGAGCAGCAATATTTGTTATTGTGACAGGCCTATTAAGGAACATGAAGTGTAGAACCATTAGACTGAGGAACAGCTTTTAACTTGAGGCTGTTAGAAACCAGAATAATCACTGTGAAAAATCACATCATGTTGCTGCTGATCTGTTTCATGTTGCTGCTGATCTGTTTCATGTTGCTGCTGATCTGTTTCATGTTGCTGCTGATCTGTTTCATGTTGCTGCTGATCTGTTTCATGTTGCTGCTGATCTGTTTCATGTTGCTGCTGATCTGTTTCATGTTGCTGCTGATCTGTTTCATGTTGCTGCTGATCTGTTTCATGTTGCTGCTGATCTGTTTCATGTTGCTGCTGATCTGTTTCATGTTGCTGCTGATCTGTTTCATGTTGCTGCTGATCTGTTTCATGTTGCTGCTGATCTGTTTCATGTTGCTGCTGATCTGTTTCATGTTGCTGCTGATCTGTTTCATGTTGCTGCTGATCTGTTTCATGTTGCTGCTGATCTGTTTCATGTTGCTGCTGATCTGTTTCATGTTGCTGCTGATCTGTTTCATGTTGCTGCTGATCTGTTTCATGTTGCTGCTGATCTGTTTCATGTTGCTGCTGATCTGTTTCATGTTGCTGCTGATCTGTTTCATGTTGCTGCTGATCTGTTTCATGTTGCTGCTGATCTGTTTCATGTTGCTGCTGATCTGTTTCATGTTGCTGCTGATCTGTTTCATGTTGCTGCTGATCTGTTTCATGTTGCTGCTGATCTGTTTCATGTTGCTGCTGATCTGTTTCATGTTGCTGCTGATCTGTTTCATGTTGCTGCTGATCTGTTTCATGTTGCTGCTGATCTGTTTCATGTTGCTGCTGATCTGTTTCATGTTGCTGCTGATCTGTTTCATGTTGCTGCTGATCTGTTTCATGTTGCTGCTGATCTGTTTCATGTTGCTGCTGATCTGTTTCATGTTGCTGCTGATCTGTTTCATGTTGCTGCTGATCTGTTTCATGTTGCTGCTGATCTGTTTCATGTTGCTGCTGATCTGTTTCATGTTGCTGCTGATCTGTTTCATGTTGCTGCTGATCTGTTTCATGTTGCTGCTGATCTGTTTCATGTTGCTGCTGATCTGTTTCATGTTGCTGCTGATCTGTTTCATGTTGCTGCTGATCTGTTTCATGTTGCTGCTGATCTGTTTCATGTTGCTGCTGATCTGTTTCATGTTGCTGCTGATCTGTTTCATGTTGCTGCTGATCTGTTTCATGTTGCTGCTGATCTGTTTCATGTTGCTGCTGATCTGTTTCATGTTGCTGCTGATCTGTTTCATGTTGCTGCTGATCTGTTTCATGTTGCTGCTGATCTGTTTCATGTTGCTGCTGATCTGTTTCATGTTGCTGCTGATCTGTTTCATGTTGCTGCTGATCTGTTTCATGTTGCTGCTGATCTGTTTCATGTTGCTGCTGATCTGTTTCATGTTGCTGCTGATCTGTTTCATGTTGCTGCTGATCTGTTTCATGTTGCTGCTGATCTGTTTCATGTTGCTGCTGATCTGTTTCATGTTGCTGCTGATCTGTTTCATGTTGCTGCTGATCTGTTTCATGTTGCTGCTGATCTGTTTCATGTTGCTGCTGATCTGTTTCATGTTGCTGCTGATCTGTTTCATGTTGCTGCTGATCTGTTTCATGTTGCTGCTGATCTGTTTCATGTTGCTGCTGATCTGTTTCATGTTGCTGCTGATCTGTTTCATGTTGCTGCTGATCTGTTTCATGTTGCTGCTGATCTGTTTCATGTTGCTGCTGATCTGTTTCATGTTGCTGCTGATCTGTTTCATGTTGCTGCTGATCTGTTTCATGTTGCTGCTGATCTGTTTCATGTTGCTGCTGATCTGTTTCATGTTGCTGCTGATCTGTTTCATGTTGCTGCTGATCTGTTTCATGTTGCTGCTGATCTGTTTCATGTTGCTGCTGATCTGTTTCATGTTGCTGCTGATCTGTTTCATGTTGCTGCTGATCTGTTTCATGTTGCTGCTGATCTGTTTCATGTTGCTGCTGATCTGTTTCATGTTGCTGCTGATCTGTTTCATGTTGCTGCTGATCTGTTTCATGTTGCTGCTGATCTGTTTCATGTTGCTGCTGATCTGTTTCATGTTGCTGCTGATCTGTTTCATGTTGCTGCTGATCTGTTTCATGTTGCTGCTGATCTGTTTCATGTTGCTGCTGATCTGTTTCATGTTGCTGCTGATCTGTTTCATGTTGCTGCTGATCTGTTTCATGTTGCTGCTGATCTGTTTCATGTTGCTGCTGATCTGTTTCATGTTGCTGCTGATCTGTTTCATGTTGCTGCTGATCTGTTTCATGTTGCTGTGTTCATTCGTGCTCATCTGCTCACACAGACTCATGTTCGTGCTGCTGTTCGGCGTATTGTTTTTATGCTACTAGTGCTTAAGTGTATTTTTATTAACGTTTTTTTCTCAGTTCATATCTTAGATTTTATTGTTGTTTTTCTTTTACATTTTAATACTTTTATTGGATGTAACTGGGACCCTGTGCACACAACTTAATTCTATCACATGTACCATCTGTGGTGTGTATAACAAATAAAGAACATTGAATCCTTGAATCCTAATTGTGGTACTTCAGGACAAAAAATATGTTTGTAAGCTCAATCATCCAGCTAGATAAATCACAAAAAGGTTTAAGTCATGTCATCTGGACAAGTTTCTTGTCTCCCTTAAAGAAACTGGTCCAGATGACATGATGTAACCTTGGTTGTCGTACTTGGGGACACTTTTGGTGAAAATTGTGAGAAGCACTGCTCTAAGTTGTATTGGTAGAAGGAATCCACTGGGTGGCACTAAAATATAATAAAACATATGTTCAAGCTGGAAAATCAGAAGAAGTCAGCAACTTTTCTTAAAAACCTGAGCAGATTAAAAAGAAAAGCCGTGAGCTGTGAAATAATAAAATACAGGTATGTGTACATATAACATGGGTCTGATGTTCTGATACTCCTCTCACATTAAAATGAACTCAAACCTTCTGTTCAGTTAACACTCAACAACCCTCAAACCCACAGATTGTTTTCATGAATGAAAATGTAGAACTGAGAGCAAAAAAGGCCCAACAGCTCTGTGTCTGGCCGGACTGGTTTTCAGGAATTTACTATGAAACCCAGATAACAATCAGTAAATATCTGAGCTTTTCAGCTGCTCCGTGTTGAGAGCAGAAAGCTGCTGGTAAGGCTGTGTCAAGAACTGTGTGTCACCATGACGTTGCCCGTGGCAACTCAAAGGCCTACAGCGGGGACAGAAAGTATGTGGACGGGTGCGTGTGAACGGCTTTAGCAGTGCTGAGCAGAGGCTTAGGGCTCACGCTGCACATCTTTTCAGAGGGGCTAACAAATGGCACTGAAGTGGAGCTGTGGTGTGGAAGCTCGTGGTGCAGAGTTTTAACATGCAGGACCAAAGAAACTCATCAGAACCACAGGATAAATCATGCAAACACAAAGAGCAGCGCAGCAGGGATGTGTGTGTGCCGACTATTAATGCTGCGCCCGTTTGTTCAAACACAATAAAGTTATTGTGTTTTTGAACGGACCAACCTGCGCTCTAATTTATGTAACAAGAACTACGTTACAAAAATGTAGACTACACCACTGGTACCAGCCATGCTTAATCCTACAGTGACAATAAAAGTGAAAATATTAAAATCCTCAATTTTTTTTTTAACAAGATAGGCTACATTTTAGAAACGTTTAAATCAAAAAAGGTCAAACTACTCGTTTATCTACTAGCGTGGGCTTCATTCTATCTCATTACTGGGGGGTGACAGAAAACACAATTTTTGGGGGTTCACTTAGGATACAGTCAAATGTTCTGTTGTTAACGAGAAGACCAATTTCGTCTGTCAAGTATAGGAACATACACAGATCACAAATGTGACAAATTATTATTATTATTATGAGACTTTATCATTCATTATCATGTTTCCAGGCAGGTACCGTATTTTCCGGAATATAAGTCGCACCTGAATATAGGTCGCACCTACATCAAAATGTGGACCGTGTTTAGCTCTGCTGCAAATGTCTCTTCCACAGGAGTGCACAGCAAGGCTTTAAGAAGATTAACACTTAAAAACATTTATTTGTTTGATAAAAATTATAGCAAATATGTGTCTGAGCTGAACTTTTCTTTAATAAATGAATAATTTTAGCAGGATAAACACCTAAAATATATCAAAAAAGGCGTTCAATACAGAACAACTGGACTTTATTTGTAACAAACATTCATTTCATTTCCTCAGACGCTGTTACTCTCAGACAGAGCAGATCCATTTTGTTGTCCAGCAAGCGTACGTTAGACAGAAAAAGAGCCGGCATCGGGGGTCTCCCGGTTTTAGCATCTGCCTTTAGTCTCGCCATAATTCCTGCTCGGCAGCCCCGCTTCTGATCTCGGGAGCACCGCTTCCTTTTCTTTCCCCTGGAGTGTGAACCGGAGCGCATCTGCTTCCAGAAAGATGTCCTTAAAAGCCCCCTTCTGCCGAGCTCTGATTTGAGTTCGTTGCTGATATCAGCTGTGCCCTGTGGTAAATCCGCTCCGATTCTTAACAGTTCAGTTCGGCTATAATTCACACGCAAAAAACGCGCAGAGTCAGGTACAAAAACACTATTAAAATTACTAAAAGCTAAGGATGAACCAGGAGCCCATGAAGCTGCAGCCGATGGCCGCGCTCAGACCGTCCCAACTTTTTGGGGATTTGTTGACACTGTGCAATTTTGGAGGTTTTCACCTTTTGAGGACCAAAATGTACATATTTTGGACCGAGAGCACAGGTGGTTTGAGAGAGGTGTGAAGGAGGCGATTTATGTAAAAAGAGAGAAACCATCGTTAAACAGAGGAGGAGGTCTAAGATTTCAACTTTCTAAAACTTATAGTGCAGCCCTGGATTTGGTCCCCAGGCGTCTCACACCTGATGAGAACAGAGGAGCTTTGTTTGTGAATTAGACCAACAAAGACTTTGACAGGTCCCTGTTATCAATGTGTGAAGTGTGGTTTTTGTCAATTTACATACAGTAGGATGTGTGTGTGTTTTCTGTAAGCTCTGCTTTCACACACTGAACTTTGAATGGGTCACAGGCACGTGTTATCCCAAGTATGTGTGTGTGTTAGCTTCCAATTTACCTAGTTTGGTGTGCACCAGTGGCCCAGCTTGCTTATAACTTCTCTCTCCCTCTCACAGTCTCCAATTGAGAAAGCTTATCGGATGATGAGCGAAACGTCTTGTTTGTTACAAATAAAGTCCAGTTGTTCTGTATTGAACGCCTTTTTTGATTTTATCATGTCCTGGACGACTGAGAATCTACACCAGCACCTAAAATATATATTTGTTAGCTGACATTATTGTAAGAGTGTGTCTCAGTTTAATTTTTGTTAATAAATGATTACAAATCAGCTTATTTTATAAAAAGCCATAAATAGGTCGCAGGGCATGCAAAAATGATAAAAAGCCGCAACCTATATTCCGGAAAATACGGTAAAAAACTAACAGGAGCACCGAACGTCTTCCTCCACCCCCTCCCACGCTGTTTTTGTCTCCCTAAAGTGCTTGATGTTGCTTCCAGGTCACACACTCACAACATAAGCTTTGATTTATTTGAACAAAAACATACACCTGTAAGAACAAGTCGATCAACATCCGACATGCATCCTTACACAGCGATGACGTCTAGAAGGAAAATTACATCAGAACCACAGAGAACGTGGCGTTTGTTGCGGTCAGACGTCGCCATGGAAACATGTAAAAACTTTTCAACAAAACCACAATCCTAATAAAGATTGTGAAGAGTTTTTTTTTAATCATTATTTTTTGTCTGCAGGTGAATAAAAGTAAGAAATGGACGATATGCATCAAATACAGAAGTTCTTTTCAGTTAAAGATTGTTTAGAGCCAAGTTGGCTTGGATTCATCCTGCAGTCATTGAACAACTGTCACTGAAATCTTTAAAACAATTAAAAACTCTAAATAAATACAAGTTTACAAGCTGAAAACATACGTCCAATAATATCTATCCTTCTTCTTTCAGCTGCTCCCTTCTTCAGGGGTCACCACAGCGATCTAACTCTCATTACACCGGATGTCCTTCCTGACGCAACCACAGGCCACCGAGCTACCACAGCCCTCTGTGTGGAGCAGAGAGCTGTTAGAGCTAGGGCGCCCAGGAGAGCAGATGGTGGGGGCTATGGGTCTTGCTCAAGGGCCCGGAGTGGGGCAAATGAGGGTGGAAGCAGGTGTGGGTGTTTCACCTATTCCATCCACATTTTTGATGGTGTCGGTCCAGGGGGTCGAGCTGGCGGCCTCCCGATCACAGGCTCACCTTCTCTAACCTCTGCGCCACCACTCCACCAACATACGTAACATTGTTGGACATGTGTCCAATAAATAACTTCTCTAATTCAAGAAAAATCTTTTTCAGTCTTCTGCATCGTCTCTCAAAATCATGAGCTACTGAAATGATCAAAGAAGGCGTAACGCTCCTATTAATCAGAGATCCAGTCAAACGTCATAAAAATATTACTGTTGCCTTCTACACAAAGCTAAAATATTTAGTTTTCATAAAGAATAATACAAGCAGAGCTCCGGCCCTGCGGACTGAGCTGCAGACGAGCAGGTGAAGGGCACACGCTCTCATCAATACACTGAAAGGGCTTCACTGAAAGTTTAATACAGTGGTCCAGGGGTCTGCAACCAACGGCTCTGGAGCCACATGCGGATCTTTGCTTGGACCAAAACTAAATTAAAGATGAATTCTATAGGATGTTATACCCACAACAACAACAAAAATAACTACGGTAGTTTTAGCAGTTTTCCTGTCATTTCCTTTGCAAATACAGGTAGTCCTCGACTTACGACGTTTCGGACTTACGTCATCTCATTTAAAAATAAATAAATAAATAAATAAATGTACAGTACTGTACAGTCACCAAGCACTTAGCCTATCCTAACACAGTTTTTAAAGATGAAGGAGTGAGTTGAATTGTCTCCCTCCTCCCTAGCAGGCTCCATTCACATAAAGGGAGACAATTCAACTCACTCCTTCATCTTTAAAAACTGTGTTAGGATAGGCTAAGTGCTTGGTGACTGTACAGTACTGTACATTTATTTATTTATTAAAACATTAATTTTTTTTGTATGTACTCCGACTTACGGCAATTTCGTGAAATGAACGGTGCGTAGGAACGGAACTCGTTCGTAAGTCGAGGACTACCTGTATGTGGATATTAGTACTAATACACAGAGTCAGTTATACTCACTTTAACTTCATGCTTTATTTCTTCAAAGTGGGATATACTCAGTTTCTCTAAAATAAAAATAAAAACCACATATGCCTGCACAGTTCATTGTTTTAGTTTTTTTTAAATGGGCAATGAGGCCATGGTCTTGAGCCGGAAAAGGGTAGCATGCCCTCTCCGGGTCGGGGAGGAGGTCCTGCCCCAAGTGGAGGAGTTTAAGTATCTCGGGATCTTGTTCACGAATGAGGGAAAACTGGAGCGTGAGATCGATAGGCGGATAGGTGCAGCGTCCGCAGTGAAGCGGGCGCTGTACCGGTCTGTCGTGGTGAAGAGAGAGCTGAGTCAAAAGGCAAAGCTCTCAATTTACCGATCGATCTACGTTCCCACCCTCATCTATGGTCATGAGCTTTGGGTTATGACCGAAAGAACAAGATCTCGGATACAAGCGGCTGAAATGAGTTTTCTCCGCAGGGTGGCTGGACTCTCCCTTAGAGATAGGGTGAGAAGCTCAGTCATCCGGGAGGGACTCGGAGTAGAGCCGCTGCTTCTCCACATCGAGAGGAGCCAGTTGAGGTGGCTCGGGCATCTGGTTAGGATGCCTCCTGGACGCCTCCCTGGTGAGGTGTTCCGGGCATGTCCCACCGGGAGGAGACCCAGAGGAAGACCCAGGACACGCTGGAGGGACTATGTTTCTCGGCTGGCCTGGGAACGCCTTGGGATTCCCCCAGAGGAGCTGCTCCAAGTGGCTGGGGAGAGGGAAGTCTGGGCCTCCCTACTTAGGCTGCTACCCCCGCGACCCGACCCCGGATAAGCGGAAGAAGATGGATGGATGGATGGATGGATGGATAAATGGGCAAAAATAATATCTTGTTTTTTTCTTTGCATGAATCCAGTCTTATGTGATGAACTTGTAATCTGTCCAAGGTGTCCCCTGCCCCTCGCACAGTCACTGCTGGATATGAGCACCAGTGACCCCCCATAACCCGAAAAGGACGAAGCGGGTAAAGATGATGGATGGATGGATGGAAGGATGGCTGGATGGATGGATTTGTCACTTTATCCATGCTGCTGATTTTTTACTCATAAGCTGCTGTACTCGTACTCATCTGCTCACAACAGACTCATGTTCAGACTCCTGTCACAGTATTATATTACATTTTTATTGTTTAGTGTATGTTTTAGATCCTTGTACAGGTGACCCCCTACCTACGACTCCATCGACCTACGGCCGCCCGGACCTACGAACGTATCATATTTAATAAAAATATGAAATTACTATATTAAAAAAATAATAATAATAATAATTTTTTTTGTTTGTTTTTTGTTTAAATGTTCTTAATTTCATGTGTACATCACTTTGTTGCAGCTGTGGTTGTTTTAAAGGCTTTATAAATAATAATTATGATAAAAATGATCATTTCTGATCATTTTTGTCATGATTGCGCAATCTTGGGCAGCAAGAAGTAGGTCTTCAGTTTACACGGTCACAAATTAATGTAGAACACCGGACGCCATTTTAGGTTCAGTCACGGGGGCCTTTGAAGGTCTCCGGTCACAAATTAATGTAGAACACCGGACGCCATTTTAGGTTAGCTGCCGGGAGCCGG
>JBBPBX010114298.1:0-10349 GCA_038048925.1 Garcialebias charrua
CTGCAGTTGTCTTCAGACTATGGAATGGATTTTCTGAACGGAGGTGTGTCTTATGAGCCCAGAGTAATAAGACCCGCCTCACATTCAGGAAATCCATTTACTAGTTTGCCCCTTGCAGCCAGCTAGGTAAAACATGAGTAAACACAGAGGACTGAGGACTGGAGGACTGTGGCTAACGGCTAACCAACTTTTCATCTTGGCATCAGAGTCGATCAGAGTTTATTAATTTTTTGCATGTCCGCGAACTGTGGATGTGTTTTACTCTTGAAGTACCGCAAAGCAAGACAGCAGCGACGCGTGCATGTCTGCAGAGCCGCTGTACAGAGAGGAGGAAGCTCCGTCGCGTCATATAATATGACAAACTTGATGAAACATTTGAAAAAGCACCATAGTAAAGAGCATGACGATTGTTTAGCCCGGCGGGTGAAAGACGAACGGAGCCGACAGAAATCACTTTTGGACTCGTTCCAGCAGCAAGGTAAACTTCCGCTGGACAACGTGAAAGCTAATGGGATTACACAGAAACTGCTAAACAACTTGCCAGGAACACTGTCAGCCAACCTGTGGGGTTTGCTGGAAAAGATTGTGACTTTGCTGGAACCCTTTGAGGAGTTAACCAGAAAAATGCTCTGCAACCTCCAGTATCCCAGCCGTTCCCATTTTAAAACACCTGCTCGCTGATAACAGTATGAACAGTGGCATCAAATCTTTGAGAAGCAGCCTCCTCCAAGCTGTCAGCAGGTGATTCCATGACATCCAAAGTTAACTCCTGTATGCTGTTAGACAGGTGAGGCATATTTTTTATTAATGCCTGATTTATTAATGTTGGCTAAGTTTAAAAGTTAGAATTAAATCCTGTTAACACAAAACATGTTTTTTTAACGTACAAATATTACCGTCTTGTATAAATATATTATTTTTACAGGTTTATACAGATAAAAAAAAAACGTTTTTTCATCCCTTTATACATTAAATAAAGGGATGAAAAAACTTTTTTCATCCCTTTATACAGGTTAATTCCACTATTTTGGGGACTAATTTAAAAAAAAAAAAAATTACAAGAGAGACCTGATTAAACAGCACCAAACAAACAGCACCTTCTCATAAGCCGTGTTTCCATCAAGGTTTCTTGATACGCTACATAGAACTACAACAAGATACTCCACATAAACAAGAATTAAGTTCTCAGACTCTTCCTCCAGTCAATATCACCTTACAGCCATCAAAATAAATGAGGAACAGCAATAATAAAAATAATAATAATAATAATAATAATAAAAAATAATAAAAATAAAAATAAAAAACAACAAGAACAAATAGAGCTATACAACATAATTAAATACTAAAATCCTAGGAACCAAGCAGGAAAGACTCAAGAGGACCCCATAATGTCAGAAATATTTCTGATTTGTGATTAAGATCGTGGGTCAGCTTTTCTAAAGGAAGGATAACAGATATCTGCGTGAGCCACATGTTTACTGTGGGGGGATGTGGTGAAATCCATTGTAGCAAAATACACTTCTTGGCAAGAAAGCAAAGAATTATAAACAAAGATTTAGACTGTGCATCCAAATGATTAGGGGAAACATTTAGGAGATAAAATATAGGAGATAAAGAAAAGCAACCACCCAAAATCTTTTCAGTCACCGAATGAATGCCCTTCCAAAAAGTCTGCAGTAAGTCACATGACCAAAACAGGTGGAAAAAAGTACCTCTATGCTTCAAACATTTGCAGCACAAGTTGGAGCGGTCGGGGAACATTCTCTGAAGACGAACAGGGGTATAGTAAGATCTGTAAAATAATTTAAAATTTTGTTCATGTATAGAAATAGAAGTACATTGAGGAAAGGTTCCCCTGCAAATCTTGAGCCAATCTGAAGAACTAAATTTCACCTCCAGATCCTGTTCCCATAGCCGCTTGACAGAGTCAAAACTTGATGGTTCAGAACTAAGTAAGGATACATAGAACTTAGAGATCAGACCCTTGGGGGGTTTGGTTGAAACCAGAGTATTTTCCAGATCAGTCAACTCCCTACGAAAAGCATTAGACCTAAACAATGACTCCATAAAATGCCGTATTTGAAGGTATTTGACAAATAAATTGGATCAAAATCCTTCAAACTCCCAGTTCTTGTTTGAAAATTTTCTGTTCAAAGTCTGATTTCTTGGATGAACACATGCAGAGATGACACTTTATCAAAAAAAATTACTGTTGTCCCTGGTGTGTTCGTGTTTTCAGTTACGCCCAACAGTCTCGTCGTGTTTTAATCACAAAGTCTGTCAAAATATATATTTTTTAAAGATCTTACTTCATGCTGCTCGCAGTTCAACTAGTTTTCCACATATCTGCATAGCAAAGTAATGTTAGATGCCTCGCTGTGCGTCCGGTCTCCTGCCTTTTCAGCTAATGGGCGGCCGTGGCGTAGTGGTAATGGCAGTCGTCTCCCGATCGGAAAGTTGGCGGTTCGACTCCCGGGACCCGCACCATGTGTCGTTGTGTCCTTGGGCAAGACACTTAACCCTGAGTTGCTCCCGGTAGGACTGGAAAGCACCTTGCATGGTAGTCTGCCGCCACCGGTTTATGAATGTGTGTAGCATTCAATATATGTGTAGCACTTTGAGATTTTCAGTAATGAAAAGTGCGTTATAAATTGAATTCATTATTATTATTATTATAATTGATGCTCCTGATCCTTGTTACAAAACTGAAGCTGAAATCTGGTTCTGAGCTCGTCCAAGAGGAGTGAGATGCTTTGTTGTTCTCTGCTGAAGCAAAAAAATCCTTCAGGTGTTTCATCAACAAATTAAAAGTAGTCTTGTTTTAATCAAACAGGGGGATTTAAACAGGAAGCTCTTTGCTTTATTTACTTTTCACAAATTTAATCTTTCTGTTGTTTGGAACCGACTACGAACATCTGGAGCTCTGAGTTTCATGTTCTTTGAGTCAGAATCGGCACATTTTCAGGCTTGAAAATGTTTTACGTGTCACTGAGCAGCTTTCATTCATATGAATGAGATCTCATCTTGTTCTATTATCCATCTCAGTGAATTCATTATGTTTAAGCAGCTTAAGCTCAGCAGAACACACAGGCTGTAATAAAAATTACTCTAAGGAGGCGTACTTACAGAATGAAAATAAGAGACTTTATTTTACAAAAGCTCTAATGACACATAATTGGTTATTTTTTTTAGATTAAGCTTGTTTTAATTGGCAAAAATGGGACTTTATTTACTTCTTTTGGAGCACCGGAATCTGTTTATTTCTGGGACCCAAGATGCTTTTAGGGTAAAAGGAGTCCATTTCAACAGCTTTGCTTCCATGTGCTCTTCACAAGGGCAAGAACGTGATCTTGATTCACTGCATTGATTCAGATGCTCTTTAACTTCTGGGACATCTGCTGGAGTCTTTAAATAAATCTCCAAGCATTTCTCTCTGAAGGACTGAGGCCGCTAACAGCGTTTCAAGAGACTCTCAGTGGCAGTCTGTCACAGAGTTTGTTAATAGGAGCGTGGCTGAAGTGGTTTTACTTTTAGATGTGTGATCATTTGTGTGACCGTGCTCTCGTCTTAAAGGTTACAAAAGAGCAGCTGTTCTGATGAGCAAAAACTTTCTGAGAATATCTTGTCTTTTGTGTCCAACCTATATGCACTTTTTAAATGTACACATTTCCTCAGATTTCTTATACAACTCACTGAATCCAGTTCTTTATTCTCCCATGTCACGTTTGTGTCCTGCCATATTTGACTTCTTGCTTTTCTTTGTTTGAGGATGTCCAGATTTAAGTGGTCCATAGACATCTTGGCCAAACCTGCTCTAACTTTGGTGTAAAGGTTAGCTTGTTATCTAACCTTGTTGGAAATATGCATGTTACATCTGCCATGTACCGTATGTTCTTGTGTATAAGTTGCATCAGTCAAAAAAAGCATCATGGAGAGGAAAATTTTTATATAAGTAGCTTTGGCATGTAAGTCACATTTATTATGCATCACCGCTGACTCGTCACATTTATTATGCATTTATTTAATGGTCAAAACAGTTTCATTTTGCCGGGCAGCAAGGCACCATCCATCTATCCATCCATCTGTGGCCAGAGCCTCTAGCTCTCCAGCGTTTCTCCACCTGCACCATGTAAGTGAAGCAAGCGTGCACTGGAAGACTCGCTGTTGCAGTCCTTAGAAATTTCACAAGATTAACACTTAAGAACAATTATTTGTTTTCTCGACATTATAGCAAAGGTGTGTGTCAGTTTAACTTTCCCTAAATCAATGCACGTTAATGGTCAAAAACAGCTTCATTTTGTCGGGAAGACTCGCTGTTCTTCGAAATTTAAAGCGTCAGTCAAAAATTGGGTTATGAATAAGAAAAAAAAAAACATAAATAAGTCGATTCTGCATATAAGTCACAGGACTGATAAATCTATGCAAAAAAAAAACTGTGACTTGTAGGCCTACGCCAAAAAATACGGTAGATTGAGTTGTTTGCGTCATTCTGGGTAACAGATTAGTAAAGCAGGGCATGTCAGACTGCATGAGTAGCATTTCTAAGTGTAATACAATCAAATCTGTTCTACCCAGGGCTAGACGGTGATGCCGGGTGTTGCAATGATACCAAAATCTTAGTTGTGAGGACCCAAATTATTTTTTCTTTCTGAGTAGAAAGCAGCAAAAGATTGTTGCTTTGCAAAGTTGTTGGACTTCATTTCCCTCAATCAATTACATTAAATCAACCCTAATGCTCACACTACATTTCACACATTATTACAAAAAGTTATTTTGATCAATCGCCCATCACTGGCTGATAAAAGTCTCATTGTTTGTTTTCCTTAATCAGAAGAGCATATATAGAGAACAAGAGGAGAGGTGAAGAGCAGTGGTGGAGAGTGGGCAGGCAGGTGATCTGTGAATGAGTGGCAATGGAAGAGAATTCCAGACTTGGGTGAGGTTTTTTTCAGAAGTACAAGGTAATTTGCATCACTCTGGGCCCTTGAGGAGTGGCCCTCAACCTAATTTGCTCCCCCAGGTGCCCTAGAAGTCAAAGGGTGAGAGGCGAGGGTACACCATGAACAGGTAAGCAGTCAGTCAGTTAAAAATTTCTAAATGACAACAATAAAATGATTTATCTTCCCCATTTTTTGTAGAGCTATTGATTTTTTCACGTTGAGAATTTTGATTTGACAGAAAACATAATCGTTTGCTAAAATATACCTTTTGTAAATCTGTTCCATCAGCTGGAGCTTACACATGCCATTTACCGTATTTTCTGGTGTATAGGTCGCATTGTCCAATTATCACCAATAGATTGGAAAAATCCCTAGATAGGTTGCACCGGTGTATAGGTCGCACCTACGTTTAGCTCTGCTGCAAATGTCTGCCACAGGAGCGCACAGCAAGGCTTTTAAGAAGATTAACACTTAAAAACAATAATTTGTTTGATTAAAAATTATAGCAAATATGTGTCTGAGCTGAAATTTTCCTTAATAAATGAATGTAATTGTGAAATGAGATGGATTTTAAAATTTGTTTCGCCGAAAGTGATAACAAGCCATATATAGGTCGCACCGGTGTATAGGTCGCAGGCCTTGAAAAAACCATAAAAAGGTGTGACCTATACACCAGAAAATACGGTACCTAAAACCCTCCAGATCTTGGTTGATCTTTAAGCTTTCAGTTTTGATTCTCGTTTTACTCTTAGCTGGTTTATTGTCACAGTAATGATTCAGTTCTCCCCCACGACTCAAATTAGGTTTCATCGCATCTTTTGTGTCACACTTCATCTCGTTTGTTAAGCCCGTGTGTCACCTCTAGCTACGCGATGATAAGCTACATAAGCTTCCCTAAATAGAAATTCATCAGCTGTTTATGGTCTGAAACAACGAGTCATTTAAATGTGACTTTATACAGGTGTTATGAAGTTATTTGTGAGTCGGACCAAGGGCAACCATAAGTGCTCCTCAAAATCTATTCTTTCCAGCAGCAAAATGAGAGTTGTCTCAGTGAGGGTTTGTGATTAATCACTATGGCAACACTATTAATAGTGGCATTACAGCTACGGTCAGCTGGGAGGCATCATCGCACAAAGCCGTGAGAGGACACAGAGGGTTTGGAGGATTGAGACTGTGGAAAATTAAGTCTCCAGACAGTGGGCAGCATAGCATTATGGGAGCCCCGGACTCCACGTGAAGCGAGACGAGGCATTAATCAAACAGATGCCAGAGACCAGAGGAGCACCCTTTGTTGCCACACATGCCCAACTCACCTACCAATGATTGATTGGTTTTCATTATCCATTGATTTGAGCTGTTTCTCTGTAATATCTCATCTGTGGATTCACCGTGGCCGCAAAGGAGAACATTGTTTCTGTGCTTGGGACAGGAATCATAAAAGTATAATGTGACTATCTCTCCGGGGCAAACTGAGCCTGGCAACAAGAAAACTCTCACCAATCATTTACATGTAAACACCCACTGTGTGTCCTCTGTATGTTTACAGAAAAATGGACTTTACTGTACTGAAAAATACAGTAAAGAAGCAGAAACTTCACCGAAGTTTGGAAAAAAGACCTGATGGTGCTCAGCAACAGCCACACCAGATCTGAGCAGATTATCTGTAAAACTGTGTGAATTATATTTTTAAAAAAGCTCAGTCAGGTCATCTGGAATTTTTTATTTTTTGACGTTTCATCCTTCATCCAAAGGACTTCATCAGTCTGAGGAACCATAAACAAATTCAGTCCCACAAGCAGCACACTTCCATAGTGGACGAACCAGTTTGCTGGTAATAAGATGGTTTCTGGGGCCCACCCTCTCCCCCGTCAACTCCTCTGAGGAAGCCAATGCCAAAGTGGTTCAAAACATCAAAGTCTATGCGTAATAATCCATGTAAAAAAATCCAACAAGGTTCAGTCAAATCGTCTGGATGATTTCTATTTTGTTGTTGTTGTTGAGACGTTTCGTCCTTCATCCAAAGGACTTAATCAATCCAAGGAGACACAAACAAGCTCAGTCCCACAAGCAGCCCACTCCCATAGTGGACCAACCAGTTTGCTGGTAATAAGATGGTTTCTGGGGCCCATCCTCTCCCTCGTCGACTCCTCTGAGGCAACCAATGCCAAAGTGGTTCAAAACATCAACGTCCATGCGCAATAATCCATGTAAAAAAAATCCAACAACGTTCATTCAGGCCATCTGAATGGTTGCTTTAGATGTTTCCTCCTTCATCCATAGGATTTGATCAGTCTGAGGAGCCACAAACAAACTCAGTCCCACAAGCACCATCTTATCTTAGATTGTCAGCACGATGAATCGGTGGTTAGCACTATTGCCTCACAGCGAGAAGGTCCTGGGTTCAATCCCTGGTTGGACCTGAGGTCTTTCTATGTGGAGTTTACATGTTCTTCTCGTGGTTGCGTAGGTTTCCTCCCACAGACCAAAAAAACATGCATGTTAGGCTGCCTTCAGGCCCAGGCCTCCCTTACAAAAGAGATCTGTGATCTCAGGGCTGGTTAAATAAAGGTTAATACAAATATCACCAGCAAACTGGTGGATCCACTATGGGAGTGAACTGCTTGTGGGTCTGAGCTTGTCTGTGGCTCCTTGGATTGATGAAGTCCTTTGGATGAATTACAAAACAGCTCAACAAAGAAAAAGAAACAGACCCAATGATCTGACTGAACTTTGTTGAATTTTTTTACCTGGATTGTTGAGCATGAACATTGATGTCTGAGTGACAGCATTCTTATTTGTAAAGGCTGAGCAGCTGTGGCTGTCAGTTGTAATCTGGTTGACTTTAATAAGGTTGGTGGACAATATTTTGATTCATGTCAGCTCAATATCTAAAGCAGGATCTGATGTTTTTGAAGGTAGAGGCCATAGAAAGGTCTGAAATATTCCAGACCAGATTCCTTTAATGCAGTTTGTTCAAAGAATAGATTTTTTTCTCAAGAACTAGCTTTTGAGTGGCCAACTTTGCACATAGGTTTTATAACTTTCAGTGGTTTAAATTGAACACATGCTCTTGTTCCCTTTTTTCCGTTTTGGATCGTGTAGGTTTTGATATAACTTTCTTCCAGACGGATGTACTTGACGCAGCCAAAGGCTAAACTAAAGTGCAGAGAAGATTGGACTCCTCTGGAAAAACCTGCCTCTTAAAAAAACATCACACTACAGAGTCTATACTGTACAGTCTTTTAAATCCAGCCAGAAAGTCACTTTTTTTTCTTCCAAATTTGCCATTATCTGAGTTTAGTTGAAGTGCTATCAAGTCTTTTATATTGTGGTGCTTCCTTTTTAATAGTGTTTTTGTGTATATTGTATTTTATTTGTTAGATATTATGTGAGATTTAACTGTATTATTTTTATACCGATTGCTTTTGTCGTTTTTTTTAAACCAACTTGTAAAGCATGTTTTGGCTTGTTTTTTTTTAAACATGCTATAGAAAGAAAATTACCATTGAAATTAGGGATGCACCGATCCACATTTCTCACTTCCGATCCGATACCGATACTTAAGAACTGGGTATCGACCGATACCGATACTTTTCCGATCCGATACTGTTCAGGTATGTGAATCTGTATAATGAAATATTTGTACTGAGACTATAAAGTTATGTGTATTTTGGAATGTTTTCTATACTATAAAGACTATACTGTTAAAGTTTGTGAGTTTCCTGTTGTGAGTGTCTTCATTGGTTTTAACTCACATAATGTTAAGACGGCAGTCACAGAATATGATGGAACACAAGTGCTCTTTGAAGCTGGATCGGAAATATCGGCAGGTTGGATCCGATATCCGATACTTAAATTATGCTGGTATCGGATACCGATACAGATACTGGATCGGATCTGCCCCATCCCTAATTGAAATCACTGGTCCAGTCCCATGATGCCAATCTTAATTACTTCTCAACTGAACTTCGGGGATTATTATGGATTATTTTATTTTTAATGGGATTGTACTTATGGACTATCAGTAATCATCAGTTTTCATTTACTGTTCTAACTAACTGTCAGTCTTGCTGGGGCTGGTTCTATGAAGTGCTTCTGTGGGAAAGTAACACTTTCAGAAGGGTTTATGTTTATGTTTATGTTTGTTTATGTTTATTAAATTTGTTCATTTTTTTTACAAAAGAAACACAATACAAGACAATCCCATTAATGATACGTACACAATGTAAAAAAATGAAAGGTAGCAGAAAGAAGAATAAATCTTATTATATCTGCCCCTTTTTTCAAACAATCAGATTAAACAATAATAATCTTTCACCAGCAGTACAAAATGACTAACTCTTTCTAATTTTCTAATACTAATACTAATACATAACTAATAATTGATACAATACACATTATGCTAATTCATATATATTTTTTCAACAAATTCCTTTTGATCATTTTCTTAAATGTAAACAGTGACTTGGCATTTTTAACTACATTCTCCAAGCCATTCCATAATCTAATTCCCTGGATTGAGGTAGAACGTCCCTTCAAACTAGTTCTGAATTGTGGTTTTACAAACATCTCTGTCCCCTTAAGATTATAACAACTTTGTCTTTTAACAAAATTCATTTGGATATTTAAAGGTAATTCGTTATTCTGAGCCCTATACATAATTGATAAAATATTATAATCAACCAAATCATGGAACTTCAATAATTTCAGTTGATAAAATAATGTACTGGATGGATGACAGTAATGTTTTCTAGTGATAATTCTTACAGCTCTTTTCTGTAATACAAAAATAGGCTTTGTGATTGTTTTACACGCTTTCCCCCAAACATCAATACAATAGATTAAGTGTGGAACAATGATTGTGTTATACAACAAATACAGAGCTTTATCATTCAATAGGTCTCTGACCTTGTATAGTACTGCAATCGATTTAGCTATTTTTATTCTTACAGAATTTATGTGTTGTTTCCATGTCAGTTTGTCATCAATAATAACACCCAAAAACTTCACCTCACTCACTCTACAAATCTCAACACCCTCAATTTTGAGTGGAACATCAACAGTTTTCTTTTTATTACTGAATATCATGTAATTAGTTTTTTCTAGATTTAATGATAATTTATTGATTTTAAACCAAGTTTGTATTTTGGTAAATTCTGTCTTTATCAATTCCAACATTTGTTCTATATCTTCACCTAAACAGAAAAATGTGGTATCATCAGCAAAAAGTATACATTTAAGGAGTCCTGACACATTTACCAAGTCATTCACATATAAAATAAATAGCTTTGGTCCAAGCACAGAGCCCTGGGGAACTCCACATGTGATATTACAGAGGTCAGATCTTACATCATTTATTTGTACAAATTGTTTCCTATCTTTCAAATAGCTAGATACCCACTGTAA
>JBBPBX010114299.1:0-10349 GCA_038048925.1 Garcialebias charrua
TCCAGTTACATCTCATTTCTCTTCTAACCTCTTGTTCTAAGATTGCTGTCCAAACAACAAACCCGTCCCGCAAAATTAGCAGGTCGGTGATAGTCCAGGACACACCGGTCAGGTTTTCAGCATCAACAGCTGTGTACCATTCAGGCATGTTGTTCAGCTTTTTCCTCCAGGCTCGGTAGCCTGCTTTTCTCACTTGATTCCAGGTCAAAGTCTGATTTTGAATGTTCTCACTTTGATTCCATGGCATGAAGATGTTCTTTCGTGTGATGTCCCAGCAGGTCATGTTTGCATACTTGGATCTCCCGTGGGAGACTCTCACATGCGTTAGGCTCCATGGTCTGATTCCGGCTTGATACAAAATAACCAACAACATTATTAAGCCTATTAACACTACGAATACCCGCAGCAGGATTCGTAGACAAGTCGCTTTATCCATTCTCGTAATCCATGAACAGTCCTTAGGTCGGTCTGGGGTCGCTAGGTCCTCGTAGATGTGTGAGTCATTTTCATAAATGTGTGGATCTTCATCGCTATCTGAATCATCGCTGCTTGAATCCTTACTATTCAGCCTTCTGTTCAGAGGAATCATGTTTGAGAGGATTGCCTTTGGAGCCCTTGTTTCTCTTGGACCTGGGTCTCCTCCTCGAGCGCCTGCGAGTTGTGGTCACTCGGTCTTTGAGGAGTTCTAGATAAAGTGGAGAGGGGTGTGGCAATCCAGGTTGCAGTCCTTTCCACACCCACTTCCACTGAATCACCAGCCATTCGCCAAGTTTAGGCTGGCGTCCTTCCCAGCGCCATTTCTGGGGGAAACTGGCTCCTTGTGTGTACTTCAAGTGCTTCTTATAAAAGGCTTTGAAGTACTGGTCTCCTCTGGCACCCCCTACGGTCAGAGATTCTATTAGAACTATCAATGGTTGGTCTTGATACAACACATGCATCACGTACCCTTCTCTGGACCATGGCCTGTGCCAACGTTGGTAGGGGGTACGTATACGGTCTCTTAACACTCTTATAGGTAGGTGTTGATTCTCGATAATATAGCGCTCTGGGTTACTCACCATTCCTTGGATGGTTTTCACCATGGCGGGGCTTGTGGTCCATATCATCATGCCCCCCACAGAGATTTCAAAGAATCGACTTTGGAAGGTTTCACGATAGTTAGGTCCCCATCTTAATTTAATACTTATTCCCGCTACTGTCAGGTAAACTACGTTGAATATCCATGGTGAGGTTTGCGGGCAAGGTTTAGGACCGTCCTCATATCGGGGCAGGTGTGCTGGCTTTAAGTGATATTCTTTTTGAGGGTCATTTAATTTAGTCTTTTTAAAATATTTGGTGTTTGTATAGAAATAGTTCTTAGTACAGTCCGTCCATAGAGAGATATCGAGTTTAGGTTTGTTAAGCCAAACTATTTTTCCTGCTACTTTTAGAGCCGGTATTTTTGGACCATCCCTATCAAATTGAACCAAAATATTCTCAGTGTCTTCATCTATTGTTTTTGAGTCTATAATGTCTTCTTCCATTACATGCCTGGTGGAAAAATCGGGTCCAGACATGCCAGGATCCGATGTCGTGTTTCTGGGCTGATCGTGTACCTGGGAGGTTTAGGTGGTGTCTCACCTTTTTCTCTTCTCATCACCCTCTCTTTATAGAGCTCCACACAAAGGGGCGAGGGGTGATGCAAGTCTGGGTTCAACCCCCGCCACACCCATTTCCATTGGGAGACCCCCCAGCATGGAGGTTCAGGCTGTGGGCCGTGCAACTGGCCAAAGGGTGCATCATTGCGGGCAGAGGCTTCGAAATGTTCCCATATATAGAATATCTGATCTATGGCCTTTTCTCTCATTTCGGCCGCGTATCTATCATAATCTTTGCCCATTTCGCTCAATTGTGTCGTTATACAGACTAATGGATGCCCTCTGTAGGATATCTTTATCCTGTAAGCCAGCCTTAGGGGATAATTTTCCCAACTATGGGAAGGGGCACGGATTCGGTCGTACAGCATTCGCACGGGTAGTCTAGTGTTTTCAACCACCACTTTCTCTGGGTCACACTCCCTCTCATGGATTCCTATCCGCAAAGTTGGACTCGTAGCCCAGATGATATGATTCCCCACTGAGATTTCACAGTATTCTGTTTGATGGGGTTCTGCATAGTTTGGGCCCCATTTGATTTTAACCTGGAGTCCTTGTATTATCATCTGGACCGCGTTAAAAATCCAGGGTGTCCCCATTGGGCTTGGGTTATATGGGAGTGTAGTGAAATCACTTATCCAGACTAACCCAAGAGGCCTGTCTTTTGCCTGGGTTAGGTCTGGTTCCCTGTATGTCTTTACACAGGAATTGTAATAGTTTGATGACCCATTGTATTGGATGGAGAAGTCTTTTCTCGGCCGGTCTAGTTTTACCAGTTTACCGTGGACAATTAGGGCTGGAACATAGGGCCCAATTCTGGCCCTTTGGAACAACACATTTACCACTTCCTCACGCGGTTGCTTTTTTGTTCTGGGGAGAAAATCTATCTCGCCTGGCCCATAGGGCGCACACGCGTTCGGGTAGTTCCGGTACCAACATGAACCCGCTGTTCCAACTGACTTTAGATTAGCTTTTCCATTCCAAATTATACTAGGGCATCTTATAATTTTTCTTAGCTTTTTTCTACCTTTTCTGTTGTTGCGATGAGATCCATTGATGACTCTAGCGACCCTTTGGTTGGTTTTTACTTGTCCGCTTTCTTCCATTTTCGATGGAACGTTTTGCTGGCCCAAGCTTTTAATCCACTTTGTTTCTTTCCTGCTTTGCTTGATCGAGGCTTTTCTGCTTCGTCTTTGCTGTCCTCGATCGGCTGAACTGTGGCTCCGACTGAGTACACACCCAGGTATGGTGCAAGGATCATTTGCACGGAAATTCTAACCCTCTGGGTGGAGTCTGGCCTGATGGGTGTGTTCACCCGTTGCGCTGCTGTTCCGGGAATCTGCAGCACTCCGTGCCTCTCCCAGGCTTCCGGGGTGACTAAATACTCAGCGGTTTTCTGCTTGGCTCTCGCCCCATGTACTGTCCACGCATCTAAACTGGTGGTGGTGTAGTACAAATTTGTGTGTCTGGCCCCTGCTTCCCGAGGGACTTCAGGCAGGTCTACCAGTGGAAGACTCTGATTCAAGACCACCTCTGCAATCAGTTGGGCCCATGTTGCTAATTCCCAGGGACCTTTCCACCCTCCTTTCTGAGCTTCTTCGTTTATCTCATCGGGGAGCTGGTTCGTTTCTATTCCTTCTGTCTCTGATGGGTCCCGAAATACTCTAAAGACTAATGGGAATTGGGTTGTGCCGAGAGGGGCGTCTTTCACTCTCCCCATCATAGGGCTATAGGGCCAGGACTGCTGTATTGATTGTTCGAGTAGGTCTCGAGGGTTCCAATCTCTCTCTTTTGAGTCAGTTTGTTCTACCCCACTGGGACCTTCTATACCTGGATACAGGGGTGGAGCCGAGGGGCTCGCATTTGGTCCCCGGTCATACCTCTGTATGGTCGGGGCTTGCCTCAGGACCTCAGATTTTTCTTTGTCAACCTGTGTTTTAAAGGCTTTGAGCGGGTCGCAGCATTTCCTTGTCTGCCAACCCATTGCTTTCTCAGAGTGCAACAGCCGAGCTCGTAACATCTCAGCTTGGCAATCTCCACAGTATTTCACGTCTGTTCCATCCCATTCACAGGTACAGTCCTTTGGGCCTTTTCCACTCAGATCCCATTGAGTGATAATGATTATTCGAGGCAAGACAGCAATTCTGCATTCTCCGCAGATAAACGCGTTCATTACTTTTACTGGTTTTATTTTTAAGTGTTCAACATCGAATTTATTTGATTTAGGCCTGAGGGGCTTTTTCTTCCCCGGGCCTCCAAATTTTAAAGGCAAACCAGTAGCCTTTGCGCAAATCGCACACTGATTATACAGTGCACTCCACTTTATAACTTCCTTCTCCGTTGACAGGTATCCTTTTTTGGCATATTCCAATGTGTTCAGGGCCCTTCCTGCCCAGAGCCCTGTGCTTGTCCTTCGTAGGATAACTCCCCCGTATATAGTGGCCATTCTAATGTAGGGGAGCATGCTGCTTGGTTCACTGGCCATAATCCGGTTTCTGGTTTCAACTTAGCTAGGAATTGGTTTCAATTGCTCTATACCTTGGACCCCTTTTTTGACTAATTCTACGGTGTTTTTGTCTAATAGTCTTTTGACTCTGTCTGTGGCGTTGTATTTGGGTCTTACCGCAACTGCTGACGGGTGATCCTGGGCTCTGACCCACACCTTCTGCCCCACCTTGAATGAGACGTCAGAGTCTGACTGTTCCCCTTTATCATCGGAGCCCCGCCCAGTTTCCTGCGTGGTGAACTCTCGTTGGTTAAGCTCCTCTGAAGGGGAGGGCCTATCAGCTCTGCGCCTGTCATTCAAGGCCTGTCCTATTTCCACAGTTTTAGTGCTCCATTCTTTGGTATTAGCATTTTTAGCTATCCAATTTTTGACTAAACCTATGGCTCTTTCAGCCACTCCGTTAGCTTGGGGTGTGTAGGGAGGCGAGTAAACACGCATTACCCCAAACGTCTGGCACCAGTGATCTACTTGTGCATTGCGAAAGTGTGTCCCATTATCGGTTCTCAACTCTTTTGGAATACCTAACGCCCCACAGACTTGTTCCAGCATGCTAACAACACTGTTGCCATTAGCTTTTCTTGCTGGTTTCACTATCACATACCCTGACATTGAGTCCACCAGCACAATAAGGTATTTCTCTCCCTTCTTGCCTGTGATCCCCATGGGTCCAGCTACGTCCATGCACACTGAACCCCAGGGTATGGTACTTTTGATAGTTTGTCCATCCACTCGGTGCCCCCTGCGACCTGCATTATATTGACCACATATTTTACAGTCCAGTAGCACTTCGCGGATTTGTTTTAAGGGAATCCAGAGCTCCTGATGCTCCAATTCCTTACGTGTAGGTTGCACGCCCGCATGACCTAAGCTCTCATGCACGCCCCGCACAACCTCAGACACGTACTTCTGTGGGACCCTCCTTCCCTGGGGGGTTTGTTCCCACAGGAAAGAAGAGCAGTCCCTTCGTGGTCGCCATGTTCGCTTTCCTAGATCAGCGAGGTAGTCACAAGGCACATGACACACCCTCACTGCAGCCTACCTGCTAACAGGGTCTATTGAACTGGTCCAGGAGCTCGGCGCTAGTGATCCAGCCCACACCCATTTCGTTGGCTACCATTTTCACTAGGGGGTCGTACTCTTCCGATGGGCTATATAACACTACCACCTCTCCTGTAGTGGTGTCCCCAATCACTTGTGTCCACCACTTCAACCAAGTTAGAACTTCGGCTTTTGTCTTTACTTCCGTCGGGTGTGCCCATACTACCATCTGACTTAAAGGTCCGATGTGGGTACAGTTAAACTCCCCCAGCTCTCCTATTTGTTCGTGCAGGTCCTTCAGCAAGGTTTCCTCACCTATTTTCGGGTTGTTTCGTTTGAACGTTTCTTGCATGAATGGGTCCCAGGTTTCATGCCCTCTGCCATACAGGAGGACTGAGAGACCTGGTTCTTTTTCTTTTCTTGTGACCTTTGTTCTCCTAGGAACAATGGGCTTCCTTTTTGGCTCAGGTTCTTTACCTGACTCTTCCGGAGTGTTTATTTCGGAGTCTGATCCATGTTCCGGGTTACTTGTTACCCCATGCATCATCTGTCGGTATTGTCTCAATTTATCTATTTCTTTTTTATACTCTTTACTCATCGGGGTTGCTTTAGCGTTTGGGTCTATTAAGTATACACGCAACCCTGTTTCTTTGGATACCCTTTTTATTAGGGGGTCATACTCAGTTGAAGGACTGAGGATAGAGGTCACATTCCCGCACCTACTTTCCTCAATCTGATTCATCACCCATCGTAGCCAAGCTTTAATCTCACCCTTGCTTGTTATTTCTGCTGAGTCTTTACTACTATTAGTTGACTGTTGTCTGTTCCTGGCAGACCATGGAATTCTCTTTTATTTTTTATATAATGCACCAGACCTTGTTTTAGGGTCTTTTCCTCTATATCTGCGCTGTTCTCCCTAACTACCCTCTGAACATCTGGGTGCCAGGTCTCAAAACCATGGCCGTATGGGAGAATGGTAAATTTCAGCTCTTTTGGTGTTTCTCCACCTGGCGGGGGAGCTGTTGGATTTGTTCCTTCTTCTCCGAGTTCGTCATCCGTTTCCCTAGAGGACTCTGTCACGGATCCTTGCTCAACGGTTTTAAGTTTTCTGTTTTCTTTGTACACCCCCATCTTGGCCAATTCCTCATCATATAGAGGGTGCCTTTTGATTGCCTTTGCATCAGTGGTTACATTAGACCACCCTATTCCTGATGATCTAGCCACCCTCTTTACGAGAGGGTCGTATTTGGCTGAGGGACTGTGTAACATTGATATATTCAAACTTGCAGGTGATTCGAGCACAACGTTCCACCATATTAACCATTTTTTTACATCGGCTTTATGGGTTACTGGGCCTGGGTCTTTTAGTACCACTATTTGGTGGCCTTCTATTAACCCAGGGCAATAGTAGGTAGTCTTATGCTCCATTATCGTAGCAAGGTTAGTCTCTAATGTTTTATCGTCGCCTTTTAGGTGACTTTTTTGGTATCTTGTTCGAACATGGGAGTCCCAAGTATGGAACCCCTGGCCGTATAGTATTATCTCTATCGGTATCTCATTTTTCGGCTCACTTGGTGTGCCCGGACTTTCTTGCTTTGGATCGTCCGTTTTGGGCGGATCCTCAGTCTTTGTCGTTTCCGCTGGTGCGGGTTTTGTTCCAGTTGGATCGTTTTCTGTGGACTGGACCACCAGTCCTGTTGGTGCCGCTTCTGCAGCCATTTTTCGTTTTTGTCGTCTCGAGTTTGTCCGTTTTCAAAGCCGACTGACTTTATGTCCCTGTACCTGGGATGAAAACCGACCTGCTGCTAATCTTACTCCGGATCTGTGGTCAGCAGATTCTTAGTAAGCCCTTTTTACCCCGCCCACTGCTGTGGAATTAAGGGGCACTTAGCTGATAGCTTAGACCAGCCGACTACAACTTCTCTACTCTAAGAGGAGTCGTTTTTCTGGCGCTTGTCAGTCCTTTGACGCACGCCTTGTCTCTTGGGAGTCTTTATTCATAAAGAGGGTCCCTTCGTGGTCGCCATGTTCGCTTTCCTAGATCAGCGAGGTAGTCACAAGGCACATGACACACCCTCACTGCAGCCTACCTGCTAACAGGGTCTATTGAACTGGTCCAGGAGCTCGGGTATTACCTGTAGCTACTTGGGACAGCTTCCGACTGAAGGCTGTTAATAGGGGAATTCATCTGGGCAAATTCACTTCCTAGCATCCACGAGCCATACCCACGCTTTGCACCTTATGCCTCCCTCCACCTTAGCTGCTGGGGACCGGAGGGGCTAGCACAAGGCAACTCGTGTTAACGGAAGCTTCCCCTTTGTTTAAGCTGGCTATTGTTACTGACCCAGTAAATTTTAGGATCCAGGAGATCGGATCCTGGGGTATTGTTTTAATATAACATTAGGTGCTAATGCTTAACCTTTCAAAACCTCCCAATATTTGATGTTATCTTTGTGAACCAAACTTACATTTCCATGGACAAGTAGTTGATGAATAAAAGTCAAGAATTTTACGTTTTGTTGATTTTAATCAATTATTTTGCAGGGAAGGATCAGCGTTTACAGCATAACAGTACAATTAATTATTATGATTATAAGTAAAATAAAAATATTAATTCACCAAACAATCCTCAGACCTGATGTTAAGTTGCTCGATCTGCATAGAGTCCTAGAGGAGGTTCTTTTCTGGAGTCCAGGCTGGAGAGGCTCGGAGGGTCGTCTCATTGATGTCACACAGTTAACACTTCCAATACCCATCCAGTCTTATGGACCAGAATTAGAGCGCTTGATCATACGAAAATTCCTCATCCAGCTTTATGAGCTAGAGTTTAGAGTACACTCTCACATTTCCATCTCATCTGATTTTAAGAATCAGAGTTAGAGTGGTCTTTTGCAATCACACATCTCTCCTGACCTTAAGGATCAGGGATTAGAGTTTTACGTAAGATCTTACCCAGTAGATGTATCTCCCCAGAGCCTTCAGTATTATCAAACAACCTCGAGCAATTGATTTTCTAGAATAATTGAATTGCCTATTTGCTTCCGCTCTATCCGCTTTTAATTTGATTTGATTTAAATCTAGCTGAAGCCAGGATTCAGTAAGGTGTCTTGCAGTCATCCCTTTTCATTCCTCAAAGTCCCTCGGGGACCGAGAGGGAATACCTGAAGCAGTCGCCTTCAGTCCCTGAGGACTGAGACTCACCTCTGACTCCCTGCTGGTCTGATCTGAAGAAACAAGTTTTGCTTCGTCCTGGCTGTCTGGGTAAAAACTGTCCAGTCTTTCCTCAAAGCTTAAAAATGAAAGAAAAGAAGTCTCTCCCCAGGACGCTTGCTTCCTCCTGTCAGCAAGGAGTCGATCTGAACCACGCCTTGGGTCTTCAGTGGAGCAGGTCAGCTCCAGTTACTCGATGTCTGATGTACAGCTCCTCGACCGCATCATGACAACTTCGGACAGCCCGGTCCTGAAGGAACAGGGCGTTTAAATATAAATCTTAGTCCCGCCTTCTCCCTAGGAGGAGGGGGATAGCTAGTCTGTGATTGGCTAGGTTTGCTGGCTTGGGCAGAGCTGCAGTTCTGCTCTATTCTTGCAATCTCTGCTTGAAGCTACATGATCCCTTATTAGGAAAGGAATTTGCTCTTTTTGCTCGAGGCTGGATGATTCACCAGGGTCGGAGATTGACACAACTCTGGTCAGTTAGTTACATCACTTTTTCCAGTAAAGTGTTTGCAAGTTATACTTTTCAACATGTGTGTTTTGCAAGAAACCACTTTTGTCACAAAACCATCTTTGAAACATAGTAACACATCATTACAATTGCTATTATAAAAATGATTAACTTTTTATCATAACAACATCATATTAAATGATTATATTGGTTAAAACCATTTCTCACTTGATTGTATTAAGCAAAACACATCTCACTTGATTATATTGGTTAAAACACATCTACCATGATTATTGGTAAAAATCATATATCTCTTGCTCGTATTAATTAGAACAATTTACTTATAAAAACCAATCAAGGTTAAACCAAGTTCAGATAAAACATTTTAAAGTTAAAACAAGTCTTTGGCATCCTGTTTCTCCCTTCTGCTCTCTGCTCTTGTGAAAATGTTCGTGTATGAACTTAAGAATGTGGCTGCTTGCTTTTTAGGAAGTGACTTTCTTCATGACTTTCACAACTCTTTAACGGTTAAACTTTTAAGACACAGTTAACTTCTCTTATTTATCTTAGCTTTATAACTACAATTTCTTTTATTCAGACTTTATAGGCTTTTCTAATGTTTAAAACAATTATTCTTTTCTGCTCCCTTTGCCGTTCTCCTCCTGTGCTCTGCCTGTCTGTGTGAGCGTGCGTCTGGGTGAGTGTGTGTGTGTGTGTGTTTGTGTGAGTCTGAGTGGTGCGCTCCTGCAGAACTCTGTGCTCACAGTCTGAACAGACGAGATTACTGAGGTTGCATAATAGACAAGTCCGGACAAGTCCTAGACAAGACCAGACATGTTTCTACCTCGACAACTGTTATTAATATATTTTTGCACTACTTTCCATAAGCTTTCCTATACTGATTAATTTTTGTTGGTTTTGAATCCATAATAAACTCACTCTTCTTGACAAAGTGCAGCTACGTTGTTCTCGAAGCTAAATTTGTGTTGAAGCTAGCGGGAGCTAGCAGCTCCTACTATTAAAATTCCGGTTAGACTAGTAAAGTTTTCTATCTAATGAATCAAGCAAACAAGTCAAATATTGGCTTCGCCACGATCTCCCATCCTGAGCAAGCACAATGGCATCAGTGGAAAGGAAAAACTCCCTTTTAGAAGGAAGAAACCTCTAGCAGAACCAGGCTCAGGACAAGCGGTCATCTGCTTTGACCGGCAACTTATAATGTTTGCAGATCCACAACGCAGTCAGAAAAGACAGTTGCTCTAAAACTTAATCACAGAAAGGTAGAAAGGTTAAAAGAAAGGAAGAAATGTCCGCGTCCGTTCACACAGGTGCTGTGCACAGGCTTGCGCCTGCTGCGTTCAAGAAAGGTAGAAAGGTTCAAAGAAAAGTAGAAATGTCAGCGTCCGTTCACACAGGTGCTGTGCACAGGCTCGCGCCTGCCGCACTCTGCGTTCAAGAAAGGTAGAAAGGTAGAAATGTCCAACAAGGCTCGGTGAAAAAATAGCAG
>JBBPBX010114301.1:0-10348 GCA_038048925.1 Garcialebias charrua
GCAGCCTAAGTAGGGAGGCCCAGACTTCCCTCTCCCCAGCCACTTGGAGCAGCTCCTCTGGGGGAATCCCAAGGCGTTCCCAGGCCAGCCGAGAAACATAGTCCCTCCAGCGTATCCTGGGTCTTCCTCTGGGTCTCCTCCCGGTGGGACATGCCCGGAACACCTCACCAGGGAGGCGTCCAGGAGGCATCCTAACCAGATGCCCGAGCCACCTCAACTGGCTCCTCTCGATGTGGAGAAGCAGCGGCTCTACTCCGAGTCCCTCCCGGATGACTGAGCTTCTCACCCTATCTCTAAGGGAGAGTCCAGCCACCCTGCGGAGAAAACTCATTTCAGCCGCTTGTATCCGAGATCTTGTTCTTTCGGTCATAACCCAAAGCTCATGACCATAGATGAGGGTGGGAACGTAGATCGATCGGTAAATTGAGAGCTTTGCCTTTTGACTCAGCTCTCTCTTCACCACGACAGACCGGTACAGCGCCCGCTTCACTGCGGACGCTGCACCTATCCGCCTATCGATCTCACGCTCCAGTTTTCCCTCATTCGTGAACAAGATCCCGAGATACTTAAACTCCTCCACTTGGGGCAGGACCTCCTCCCCGACCCGGAGAGGGCACGCTACCCTTTTCCGGCTCAAGACCATGGCCTCGGATTTGGAGGAACTGATCCTCATCCCGGCCGCATCGCATTCAGCTGCAAACCGCTCCAGTGAAAGCTGTAGATCACGAGCTGATGAAGCCAATAGGACCACATCATCTGCAAAAAACAGAGAAGCGATTCTAAGGCCACCAAAACGGATCCTCTCAACACCTTGGCTGCGCCTAGAAATTCTGTCCATAAAAGTTATAAACAGAATCGGTGACAAAGGGCAACCTTGGCGGAGTCCAACTCTCACCGGAAACGAGCCTGACTTACTGCCGGCAATGCGGACCAAGCTCTGACACCGGTCGTACAGGGACCTAACAGCCCATATCAATGGGCCTGGTACCCCATACTCCCGGAGTACCCGCCACAGAACCCCCCGAGGGACGCGGTCGAATGCCTTTTCCAAGTCTACAAAGCACATGTAAACTGGTTGGGCAAACTCCCACGCACCCTCCAGGACCCTGTTGAGGGTGTAGAGCTGGTCTAGTGTTCCACGACCAGGACGAAAACCACACTGCTCCTCCTGAATCCGAGGTTCGACTATCCGACGGACCCTCCTCTCCAGAACCCCTGAATAGACCTTACCAGGGAGGCTTAAGAGTGTGATCCCTCTATAGTTGGAACACACCCTACGGTCCCCCTTTTTGAATAGGGGAACCACCACCCCAGTCTGCCAATCCAAGGGAACTGCCCCCGATGTCCACGCGATATTGCAGAGTCGCGTAAGCCAACACAACCCCACAACATCCAGAGCCCTAAGGAACTCAGGACGAATCTCATCCACCCCCGGAGCCTTGCCACCGCGGAGCTTTTTAACCACCTCGGCGACCTCCGCACCAGAGATTGGAGAGCCCGATCCAAAGTCCCCAGGCTCCGCTTCCTCAGTGGAAGACGTGCCAGTAGGATTGAGGAGGTCTTCGAAGTATTCCGCCCACCGACTCACAACATCCCGAGTTGAGGTCAACAGCACGCCATCCCCACCATAAATGGTGTTGGTCGCGTACCGCTTTCCCCCCCTGAGACGCCGGATGGTGGACCAGAATCGCCTCGAAGCCGTACGGAAGTCATTCTCCATGGCCTCTCCGAACTCCTCCCACGCCCGAGTTTTTGCCTCAGCAACCACCCGAGCCGCATGCCGCTTGGACTGCCGGTACCTATCTGCTGCTTCCGGGGTCCCACAGGCCAAAAAGGCCCAATAGGACTCCTTCTTCAGCTTGACAGCATCCCTCACCGCCGGTGTCCACCACCGGGTTCGAGGGTTGCCACCACGACAGGCACCAACAACCTTGCGGCCACAACTCTGATAAGCTGCCTCGACAAGAGGCGCAGGCACCAACAACCTTGCGGCCACAACTCCGATAAGCTGCCTCGACAATAGAGGCGCGAAACATGGTCCACTCGGGCTCAATGTCCCCCGCCTCCCTCGGAACGTGTTCAAAGCTCTCCCGGAGGTGGGAGTTAAAGCTCCGTCTTACGGGAGACTCTGCCAGACGTTCCCAGCAGACCCTCACAATACGTTTGGGTCTGCCAGGTCTGACCGGCATCCTCCCCCACCATCGGAGCCAACTCACCACCAGGTAGTGGTCAGTGGACAGCTCCGCCCCTCTCTTCACCCGAGTGTCCAGGACATGCGGCCGCAGATCAGATGAGACGACAACAAAGTCGATCATTGAACTACGACCTAGGGTGTCCTGGTGCCAAGAGCACATATGGACACCCTTATGCCTGAACATGGTGTTCGTTATGGACAATCCATGACGAGCACAGAAGTCCAACAACAGAACACCACTCGGGTTCAGATCAGGGGGGCCGTTCCTCCCAACCACACCCCTCCAGGTCTCACTGTCATTGCCCACGTGAGCGTTGAAGTCCCCCAGCAGAACAAGGGAGTCCCCAGGAGGCGCACCCTCCAATACCCCCTCCAAGGACTCCAAAAAGGGTGGGTAATCTGCGCTGCCGTTCGGCGCATAGGCACAAACAACAGTCAGAGCCCGTCCCCCCACACGTAGGCGAAGGGAGGCTACCCTCTCGTTCACCGGGGTGAACCCCAACGTACAGGCACCGAGATGGGGGGCAACAAGTATGCCCACTCCTGCTCGGCGCCTCTCACCAGGGGCAACTCCAGAGTGGAAGAGTGTCCAACCCCTCTCAAGGAAACTGGTTCCAGAGCCAGAGCCATGCGTTGAGGTGAGTCCGACTATTTCTAGCCGGAACCTCTCAACCTCACACACTAGCTCAGGCTCCTTCCCCACCAGAGAGGTGACATTCCATGTCCCAATGGCCAGCTTCTGTAGCCGAGGATCAGACCGCCAGGGTCCCCGCCCTCAGGCCACCACCCATTCCACAATGCACCCGACCCCTTTGGCCCCTCCCACAGGTGGTGAGCCTGTTACCTATTTTCCCATTTTTACTTAATCTATTTTTCATTAATCTATTTTTCAATTTAACAAGTTTTTCTATTGTCTTTTTCCATTTACCTGATTTTGTATTTCCCATTTTCATTAATCAATTTCTCATACAATCCCTTTTTTTTACCCATTTTTCTTTCACCTATTTTTCATTCAACATCTGTTTGAAAAACTTTTCATTTTCCCATTTTTTTATTTCCCTTATTTATTTAGTATTTCCTTATTTTCTTATTCATTTCTATTTTCCACGCAAAACTTGGGAAAAGAATAAATGCAAATGAGGAGAGGCGCGTCATCGGGGTACAATGGCAGCCCATTGGTTGGTTAGATACAACTGCAGCACTGAGCTTCTCTGGACTTTCCCTCCAACCATAAATTTAATCTAATCTCTAAAGAATTTGAAGGCTGTCTGCTGGCTCTTAGAGGGCCGGCTCATCGTTACCATAGTAACCTTTAAATCTGCATCTGAGTGGATGATCTTACTGTCATTCACACAGTTCAACCAATCAGAGCCTGGTCAGAGGGGGCCTCTATAAAAGGCATTCACGCCATACATTGGGTGAGCAAAACCCTTAGACAACACAGCAGAAAGGGTTCGTGTGTCATTTTTGCTCCATTATATGCATATAATTAACTTTGTTATTCTCTGCATTTCTGTAATCTCTGTGTCCAAATAAATCTTTTGAACCAAGGTGACGTCTCGTTGTGCTGGCTGGTCTGAAACACGTTCAAATTCCTTCACTCACTATCAAGGATGTGAACATCTTCATCCCTGAAAGAGTGACCGCTGGGTCTCATCTCCAGGCCAGTGGTCACTCTTTCAGGCATGAAGATGTTCACATCCTTGATAGAGAGGGTGCTATTTATAAGACTGAGCTGAATACAGCACCTCAGACTGAGGAAGTCTTTCAGAAGATGAAATGTTTCTACTTTTTTGTTTTGTTTTGTTTTCTGAATGTCCAGAGGACCAGACATAGCTTTTTAAAATGTTTCTACCTGGATTATTGAGCATGCATCAGGGTGTTGCAACTGAGTGTTTTTTCTCTGTATGCTACCAGTCTTGGCCAGGTCTCTTGTAAAAAAAAGATATCTTGATCTCAATGGGACAAACCTGGTTAAATAAAGGTTATTATTATTATTATTATAATACCTGTAGTGTGCTAGGACTTTTAGTAGCAGTAAATTGTGTGGTGTAGATTAAATCTAGAAAGATTTTCCACAAACACCCTGATGCACAGAGGACCAGACTTAGCTTTTTTAGATTTTCCACTAACGCATTAATGAGATTATGGCAAAACAAGTGAGCAAACCCAGCCCTTTTTGTAGTTCTATAACTCGGGCATACTTTACAATAAAAGCATAATTTAAAGGTTGAATAGGTCACAGAAAGTGGACAGCACCAAGTTCCTGGGAGTGCACGTCTCAAAGGACCTGTCCTGGAGCAGGAACACTGCATCACTGGCCAAGAAGGCTCACCAGCGTCTCTACTTTCTCCGCAAGCTGAAAAGGGCTGGAGCTTCAACCCCCATCATGTGCACCTTCTACAGGGGTGCCATAGAAAGTGTCCTGACCAGCTGCATCACTGTGTGGTTTGGTGCATGCACTGCATCCTGCCGCAAGAGCCTCCAGCGCATCGTGAAAGCAGCTGAGAAGATCGTCGGCACCTCCTTGCCCTCACTGCAGGACTTACACAGCAAACGCCTCACTCGGAAAGCCCACCGCATGGCAGGTGATCCCACACACCCACTACACAGCCGCTTTAGACTGCTGCCATCAGGGAGGAGACTGAGGAGTCTCCAGGCTCGAACCAGCAGACTGAGAGACAGCTCTGTTCATCAGGCAGTCAGAATGCTAAACACTCTGCCTGCTCTGCCTCCCCTCCCATTTGAACTGCCTTAACACAAAAAACTTTCTCACACATTACCACTCAACACAAAGTTTTTAACACTGGACCCTGTGTCATCAAACGGGTTATTCACTAAACTCTCGGTCATGTGCTCATTCAGTTTGCACTACTTCTCATATTTGCACTAATGTTTGTATTACATTACTGCCTATAGTCATACTACTGTTTACATTCACTGTTTACATTTATTAATACGGTTTACATTTATTACTACTGCTTTACATTTATTACTACTGTTTACATTTACACTACTTTTATCTACACTACTGCAGATACATATACAGCATTCTCTGACTAGCCTTATCTAAGGATGCCAAATGTGCCTTATGTGCCTCACTGCATATGCCACTTTGCCTCTATACCAACATCAACTACCTCATACATATACTGTGTACATTAACTTATATGCTGCTGTGCCACTCTTTGCAAATGTCAATGCTAGAACCTTCAGTTTATTTTATAGATATACTTTTTATACTTTTTATACTACTATGCAAAAACTCAGGACAGTATTACACTTTTATTATTTCATTTTATGCTTATGTTCATTGGGTGTTTGGTGTTTCAGTGTTGGTGTAAATTTTCATACTTTTATACTATTATGAAAAAACTCAGGACAGTGTTACACTTTTACTATTTTATGCTTATGTTTATTAAATGTTTTAGTGTTTAGTGTTTAGATGGTTACTGTTGCACCGAGGGACTGAGAGAAACACAATTTCAGTCCTGTGTATGTCCTGTACATATTGCAGTTCTGACAATAAAGTTGACTTTGACTTTGACTTCCAATGGCTAAACTGCCATTTTCACATCATCAATGTCTTTAACAAAAATCACAATTCAAATTTAGCAAATCTCAATGAATTTGCCGGAAAATGTGCAGTTCACTGAGATGTTATGTGCTCTTATTTTTTAAATTTCAAGTTATCTAAATTTCTGTAAACAAATTCTTCTTCTTATTCGCAAAAGCTTTACACTTCTTATACATTTATACATCAAAATTTCTGTATTTGTTCACCCAGTAAGTCTCCCAATGCTGCAGTACTTACTTTTTTATTTATTCTTTTACAAATCCCCTACGAGTGCAGACAGCACACAACTAAACTCTCTTTGAACTTTTTATTGGAGTTCTGACCACTCGCCAAAATCAAAAGTGAAGGGTCTTTTTTATTTGTTTAATCTCCTATATGAGAAATCATGTGTATGCACATACTGTATGTGCATGCATGAATGAATTGATGAATGAATGTGGCAACCAGAAGTTTTTCCAATTTAACCGTCTTTGGCCTTCTAACCACTGATGATTACTTTCTACTCCATGTTTCTGTCTGCCTGTTTTATTAACAGAACCGTTAAGAGAATGACACACAGGTGTGTGTTTATCATGATAAACACACACCTGTGTGTCATTCTCTTAACACACACCTGTGTGTTAAGAGAATGACACACAGGTGTGCGTTTATGTGTTTATCATGATAAACACACACCTGTGTGTCATTCTCTTAACACACAGGTGTGTGTGTGTGTGTTTATTATGATGAGACACTAACAGCAACTACTATTTTGTTTTAAATCTAGTTTTTTCTTTCTTCCTACTTCTAGAGTTTGTGCATCAAAATGTTGACATTTTGTCAGCCTAGTTTATTACTAGAGTAAATTATAATTTACAATTTTTACTGAATACATTTGATATGCAGATATGCAGTAGCTGCTTTGGCATCATTTAAATTTTCATCTGAAAATTTCTCCTTAGGTATTATCATGAAACAAGTGAAACAACAGAAAGCTATTTCATACAAATGTTTTCAGAAGCTTTATTGATGTCTAAAATAATACCTTTAGATAAAAAATTTAATTGCTCGTTTTGAACAATAATGTATAAACAAAATAAAAAGATACAAATCTGGTCATGTTTTAACGGATGAACAGAAAACCACAGCTTTATTCTTCTTGCTGATAGACGGCACTTAACATCAATCATCATGATGGAGAGAGTCCTAACAAGAAAAACTGCATTCTGAATTTTAATTGAAATTCTCACGTGTCTCTAAATTGACAACAACACGGCTGGAGGGTGTTTTATTTTATTATTTTGTCTAGATTAGCAGAACAAGCTGTGTCATTGTGAAAACTATAAGTTGATATGTTTGTAAGATTAAACATAATTGTGGCTCTTAATTAGATTTTTTTCTTTGACAGTTAATCCATGTAGAATAATTAATGCTTTGAAACAAGGTTTTAGTGATTACTGTATGCATTTACCAACTTCTAGGAGAAACTGAGTGTGTTTCGGGCTAAAATATCAAACAGCTGGAAAAAAGTTTGATTTGAAACAGTTTGACCTACAAGATATAGTTTCATAAGTCCTGATGATTAAAAACAAATAGGCAAACTGAACAGACATGTTAGAAAGCTGAGTGATAAAACATTTGAACTGAAATCTTGAGCAGAATTTGTACACTTCTGTGACAATGAAGCAAAAGGTCAGAGAACACAGTGACATTCAAGGAAAAGGAAAGAAGGCCACCTAATGAGACTGTAAAGCTTTACAAACTGCGGGAAAACGCACTTCAGCAGCATACTTCAGCTTGTTCTATAGGCTTTTGGTTCTTGATGCCACAGGAAACAGCTGCAGAGAATTTGACGTTTCTGCTTTAGAAAAAACTCAGCAGTCTAACACAGAAAATACTTATCTCCTTTTGTTCCTGCATTCATTCCTTTTGTTTCAAGTCCTCTCAGTTACAAAACAAAACTCCAAATCAAATTCTAGCCAACTGATTGACTTTCTTCAGTAAGTTAGTTTGAACGTTCACCAGTGCACGGCAGAGGTTAAAATTACTCACTGCAATGTCTTTTTTTTTTTTTACTCACTGCAATGTCAAAGAAAAGAAATCATAAAGTAAGAAACAAAATCTGCTCATTTCTTTTTTATCTTTTCTACGGTTAATGAGTCCCTAAAAAATAAAAAAAATAAAATTGCAAGCAAAATCTGTGAACGGCTGCCAACTACTGAAGTCGAAGTGACTAAAATTACTGTAGGTAAATAATGGCGACATCCATGGAAGAGTAGTGACGTGGAGTGAGGTTTGTCAAAGGTGAGTCATTGACTCGTCTGGAATCGGATGCTCACATATACAAACCCAAAATAGAAGCTTATATTTCAATTTAGCCTTTTGTTTTTTTCTTTTGAAAAGGAATCTAATTATGCTTTAATCAACTCCATACTCCTCTCATTAAAAAAAACATGTATTATCTTACCTTTATTTTAAAATGAATGAGTTTAGAAAAATCCTTTAGTTTTGAGATACAGTATGATCTTCCATTTTGTCTAAACAAATTTAAATGAGTGTACTGTTTGCTACACCCTCCTCCTCTGTGAAACAGAAGAACACACAGCAGCACCTGCTTCATTGTCCCTATGTGGCAGCAATGCCCCCTATTGGTGAAGCACAGTACTTTCTGCCTCACCCTGTGTATTTTCAGCGTGCATTATGACTGAAAGAAGAAATATGTCTCACACAATCATTCAATATATTAGAAATACTGTAGAACATTAGCATGTGCAGCACATGTGTAATCAAACATGTATATTGATGAAATAAAGAGAGACAGCAAAGGGCATGCACCAACTGCCTACTTCATACAGTAGGCTATATTGTATGTAACACAGCGCCCCCAGAGGTGAACCACAGCACTACACTGCCTCACCCCGCATTGTTTGAACAGGCAATGCATAAATTCTGCGATTTTGACCATTGAAGTGTTGAAATAATTCAGCAAACAGTTTTATAAAACTGTTAGAACAGTCAAGTAAGTGGTCAAATGTATTTTCTCTTCTCATTGTTAGTATTTTACTTGTCATGATGACAGGTGTGGAAGTGCTTCCCCTGAATGCACGTCACTGTGGAAGAGGTGTTGGGGATCGCAAAGTCTGACAGTTTTGATTTGTTGGTAAGTATTTATGCTCAGATTTGAGTCAAGTCTGCTGATGGTTTTTTTTTTTTTTCATATTTAAATTGATTGACTTGAAAACAAGGTATGTGTCATCTTTTATTTTTCTTTCTAGAAAACCTAATCAATGGGTCTAAATTGTTCAGGCACAGTAAAAATGCTGCTCTACAGATATGTCTGACTGAAAATGGCCGTCATCTCCAGGAATTTTATAGCAAATCATTGATTCGGCCATATTTGTTTACCTACACAAACTATACCCAGCCAAATGTAGATTAATCAGGTGACACAAGCTTCCACTTGGCTTTTTCGGTGGATTCAGCAGAGTGCTTTGTTTACAGTGTGTACCCACATTTCAGAATTCCAGATCAACACATCTGCAAAACTACTGGAGTAAACTCTGTCAAACTGCACCACCTGATGAAGTTCAGGAGAACCTTTTTGTTCTGTTGGATTTCAGGGTTTGAAACAAGTACTTTTAATTTAGCAACACTGACCTGTTTGATGCTGTATGGTGTGACAATCATTATGCAGTTAAAAGGCTGGGTCATTCTGTCATAACCCCAATCAGAATAAAAGAGCAAAAGAAAATGAATAAGCCTTGGGCATTTTTTTTTTTTTAATATTCCACGACAAAAAGATAGCAATAATGTAAATCATTGAAAAGGAACACCACCCATAGCGAAAACACGAATCAAATTCATTTGAAAATCTAAAAGCAGAAGTCAAGCATCTGATTGGCTTGTGGCAACCCGCTCTTTCCTGCAAAAATAATTTGAAGATAAACATGACAATGGCGAGGAGAACACAAAGTGGAAAAAGGATGAACAAGAAAACCAAAATAAGTGGGGAAATAAAAGTCATAGCTTGATGGAGGGCATGTACAAGTCACATGGGGCGGAGATAAACGAGAGAAAGCAGCAAGTATGAAAGTGGGAAATAAAGTGAGGAATGACTGCAAAGGGTAATAAGCTCTGATACCATGTTTGAAATAACCATGCGGTGTCAGTTACTATGGCAGCACGAGAAAGAACAGGAACATGTCTGTACAATGTCTTTGCAAAATGCCTTTGAGATGTTTCTAGTGTTTCTTTTCATGCATAATGTCACGGCTGTAACGTCCATAACAGATGTGTGGAGCTCAGGGACATACCTTGTGCAAGTTAACAGAGTAAGGTGCAGGGTCCCAGGCCACCAGAGTTACATTCTTATAGATGGAGCTTGTGTTGAACTGATAAGTCGGATTTGCCAGAATCTGTTAAAAACAAACAAGAAAAGAAAGACAGAAGTAGAATGATACGTTGTGCTTAATTTAACTAAGTGCAAAGCAACATTTTAGACCCTTTGAAAGGGTTTCACAGACAGGTACCTTTTTTTGACCACCGGATGGCAGTATAAGACTGTTTGAACTGAAGGATGGATAGTGAGGGAGCGAACA
>JBBPBX010114302.1:0-10348 GCA_038048925.1 Garcialebias charrua
CTACAAAAACATAATATACCTGTGCACAGTAGGACTCCTTCAAGGTACAGAAAACATGGTCATCAGAAGCGTCTGTACCAACCGCAGTGAACCTTGCTGGCACTTTCCTCTTCCTTCTGTGTCCACTGACTTCTTCAGGGGGGTCGAGACCCAAATGCATACTAGATGATAAATCCATGATAGTGGAAAAAGAAAAGTTTGTGGCATTCATGTCGTATATAGTTAATGTAACAACTCAAAAGAAAGAGAAAAGCGATAAAATACAGACTATAGTAGCAGCAGCAGGTAAATTCTTGGACATAACGGACATTCAAGCAGAACATACCCTGTTAAATACAGTCGAATCCTCAGGAAACGGTCGAGGGAAACCAAAAGAAGCAGAACAACATATGGAACCTAAATTAGCAGAACAACAACTGGACACTAAAAATCAAAAGAAAAAGCAGACCAACAAATGGAAAATAACGAAGCAGAATAATAGCATGAAAAAAAATCAGGTTCAAAGAAATAAGTTTATTAGGAATCTATCTTGGTGGACTGTAATTGAAATTGGATATTGTAGATTTATTGCAGACAGTGTCAGGAAATAGAGGATATCAGGCTATATTTCTTTTTTTTACAGCAGTGTAGATTGTATAATAGGATATTACGGAGCCCCCCAGGGGATGTGGAAAAAAAAAATTTTCTTTGCGTGAGCACGCAAACGTTTGCGTGCGCACGCAAAACTATTGCGAGGTAACGCAAAACCTTTTGCGTGGGAACGCAAAACCCTTTGCGTTCCCACGCAAAAGGTTTTGCTTTACAGACACCATGGGAGGGGTTCCTTTAAAAGGAATGTGGACTCAGTAATGAAAGCATGTCACTGTGGCGCAACCAGTAACGCATCAGCTTGCCGCTCCAAAGGTCACGAGATCGATTCCCAGACGGGACAACATTTTTTTTTTTTTTTAGATTATTTATTCATTCCAGATTAAGAAAACAGAAGAAAACTATTTACAAAACAACAATAAAAACGTTCAATTATATAATCATTCCTCTTTCTTATTTTGCTTAATGTCACAGAATAAACAATAAAAACCTGTATTATCTGCAGCATTGTTGTTTGTGGCTCAACATTACGACAATGGAGCAGACAGTACCCTCAATTTAATTGAATTTCGAAATCATATATATCAAATATAAGGATGTCCAGTGTGTGCTGCAGTGGTAAAAGTAATTTTCCGTTGTATATTTCACGTTCAAGCTCCGTGGAATCAGCTGCGCTCTGTTTGTCCCTCTGAACTTGTGATTCTGTGTCAGAATTTCAGGGATAAGTTAAAAACCATTAAGCAAAATAAGAAAGAGGAATGATTATATAATTGAACGTTTTTATTGTTGTTTTGTAAATAGTTTTCTTCTGTTTTCTTAATCTGGAATGAATAAATAATCTAAAAAAAAAAAAAATGTTGTCCCGTCTGGGAATCGATCTCGTGACCTTTGGAGCGGCAAGCTGATGCGTTACTGGTTGCGCCACAGTGACATGCTTTCATTACTGAGTCCACATTCCTTTTAAAGGAACCCCTCCCATGGTGTCTGTAAAGCAAAACCTTTTGCGTGGGAACGCAAAGGGTTTTGCGTTCCCACGCAAAAGGTTTTGCGTTACCTCGCAATAGTTTTGCGTGCGCACGCAAACGTTTGCGTGCTCACGCAAAGAAATTTTTTTTTTTCCACGTCCCCTGGGGGGCTCGGTAGGATATAAAAGGAAAAGGTTTTATTTTTTGTCATGTGGTCCACACTCCTTGCACCAGTTGGTGGCAGTAATGCACCATTAAGTTGTTTGCCAACCGCCAAAAAACTCCACTTGAAGAAGAAGAAGAAGGGTCCGGAAGTACTTCTTTTTACGCTAAAAATGTGAGGTATTGTGCTACTGTACTTTAGATTACGATTTAATTTTCTGTAACGTTTCATTTTCTTGATTTCAGTTCGTCTGTACCCGTTCGAAACTATTATTTAAAGGAAACTTTGGCTAACAGAGATGAGGAGACATCAGGCTGAACAACGAGAGGAAGTGGCTACTGAAGAAATGTCCGAGTTTCTGGAAACAACAGATGCAGATTATGAAGAGGAACGATGTCATTTAAAGGACAAACTGCAACACAACAAAACCCAAGGTACTGTTTTCAACCCAAACGTTCTGCGTCACAGATTAGGTTTGTATCTAAACAGCTTTTCAGTGATGATTTTAGTTGGATTTGCGATTTTATAAATAAAGGTTGAATGAATGAATGAATTTGTCCAGGGCAGGGACGTGCAGAGCCCACTAAAGGGGCAGGTGCTCAAAAAAAGGGGGCACATCTAACCGCATTTTAGGACAGAATATTAACAAAGTCACATAGCTTTCAGAGTTTAGTAAACAATGATAAATTACAAAATTGTTAGATATACTATCAAAGCTAAGGAAAATCTCTACATAGAACATACAACTATCCATATAAAAATATTTTATTAGTAATTTCTTTCTGCAGGTCTACTTTGCTATAGGAAAGTATTGCAATATTCAAACCTGCGATTTAGCAAGATACGTAAATCAGAGCTACACCACCAGACATATTTTGTCTTTACAGAATTACACTATTAAAAATATAAACAAGGGCACAATGCAACTTTTTAGTGTACTGTAATCTATAAAAGAAAGAGCTGCCTGCTTTGCTACACTTGCAGTGGAGATGAAGATGGTCCATTCAGAAAAGCAGAGCTGCATTGACTTTAACATGTGTGCAATCGCCTGCAATGTGACTGCAGGAAAAAACAGAACAAAAGCAAAAATTGAATTGTTAATGCATGTCCCCATGAGAAAAGCCTACTGAGACTAACTGACCACCAAAATGTATATCTATATCTCTATTTGTGTTTGTGTATTTTGTAAGTACCTATATACATTTTCTTCAATCTTTCCTCTTCTTTTTTTCTTGTCAGTTTCTCTTCTCTTTTTTTCCTCATTGTCTCATCTTCTCTGTGTTGAGTGGAGGCCAATGTCTCTTATTTATTTCGGTCTCTTGCCTTTCAACTGAATCTAATGCCCCTTTTCCACCGGTCGGCTCGGGTCGGATGTTACGTCATATGTGCGTCGCAGAGACCCCCTTTCATCCTTTCCCACCGGATATTCCGAGCGGAGCCGCGCGAGATTTCCTGAGATTTTCGGGCCGGTTTCAGAGGTGTACTGAAGGCGAGCTCACCCGCTCCGGAAGTAGGAAGGAGGAGACGAGAGCTGTTTTCACGGAAGCGAGGGACGCGATCACTGCAGGACTTTTACATGATAAACACGGTAAAAACAATTATTATTTTTTAAATTTATAGCAAAGATGGGTCTTCAGCTGAACGTGTCCTTAATAAAATCACGTACTGCTCAAAACTGCACGATTTTAAAAAGTAGTTTCGCCACGAGCAACACGCGGCGCGCGGGCGGCTTTATGTCTTTAAATGTAGCTCAATGAACAGATATAAAATATATTTCATAGCTGACTTTAATAGTACGAGGGCTCCTGAGCTTAACCACGCTTTAATATTGTCACGTAGTGGTCAAATATGCTGCATTTAAAGTAGTTTCGCTTTGACTTTTTCCAAAACCTGTGTTTGCACAACGAAAATAAATTATAAAAATTCGAATTTTATTTCAAATAACTCCAACAGGATAAGACAGTATATGAACATGTTGTGATCACACTAGATTTTTTTGAAAAATATCAGCTATGTGGTTTTTGATAGAATTGATAATATGTGATACAAAGTAGAAGGGAGAAAATAATGGACGTAGGTTGACACATTTATGTCTATAAAACATTGAATTTTATTTCAAATAACTCCAACAGGATACATTTCGTATATGAACATGTTGTGATCACACTAGATTTTTTTGAAAAATATCAGCTATGTGGTTTTTGATAGAATTGATAATATGTGATACAAAGTAGAAGGGAGAAAATAATGGACGTAGGTTGACACATTTATGTCTATAAAACATTGAATTTTATTTCAAATAACTCCAACAGGATACATTTCGTATATGAACATGTTGTGATCACACTAGATTTTTTTGAAAAATATCAGCTATGTGGTTTTTGATAGAATTGATAATATGTGATACAAAGTAGAAGGGAGAAAATAATGGACGTAGGTTGACACATTTATGTCTATAAAACATTGAATTTTATTTCAAATAACTCCAACAGGATACATTTCGTATATGAACATGTTGTGATCACACTAGATTTTTTTGAAAAATATCAGCTATGTGGTTTTTGATAGAATTGATAATATGTGATACAAAGTCTTTATTGTGTTCTTCTTCTAGTGGTGGCTAGTACTGTAGTAAATAGCTTGAGGAACACTACTGCCACCATGTGGTAAGACGAGTAGGATTCTGGACCCCGCCCACAGAAGGGGTACAAAAAAGCTGTGGAAACAGAACATAGATGTGACCCGACCCGAACTGAGCCGACCTGAGCCGATCCGAGCCGAGCCGAGCGGTGGAAAAGAGGCATAATGCCCCTTTTCCACCGGTTGGCTCGGGTCGGATGTTACGTCATATGTGCGTCGCAGAGACCCCCTTTCATCCTTTCCCACCGGATGTGCTGCGCCGCGCGAGATTTCTTGAGATTTTTGGGGTGGTTTCAGAGGGGTGCCGAGGCGAGCTCACCCGCTCCGGAAGGAGGAAGGAGGAGACTCGAGCTGTTTTCACGGAAGCGAGGGAAGTGATCACGGCAGGACTTTACATGAATAACACGGTAAAAACAATTATTTGTTTTTAAATTTATAGCAAAGATGGGTCTTCAGCTGAACGTGTCCTTAATAAAATCACGTATTGCTCAAAACTGCAGGATTTTAAAAAGTAGGTTCGCCACGAGCAACTCGCGGCGCGCGGGCGGCTTTGTGTCTTTAAATGTAGCTCAATGAACAGATATAAAATATATTTCATAGCTGACTTTATAGTACGAGGGTTCCTGAGCTCAACCACGCTTTAAAGGGGACCACACATGCAAAATTCACTTTTTAATGTTTTTTTACTAAACTTTGGGTATTTACTTCATAAAAAAACAGTCCTTGTGCCAAAAAAATGCACCCAGTGGTTTATTTACTCTAAGTAGATTTATTTTACTGTGATGAAAACGGTTCGTTTTTGAAATAAAATGGAAGTCAATCGCGCCTGTGACGTCACAGGCGCGAGGACAACCCACCTCAAACCTGAGTCCAGCCCCTCACCTGGTTAGGCTCAACCCACTTCTGTATTAAACACATGACTGTTGTTTTTCATGATTTCATCTCATCTTTTGTTTATATGTTCTTAATTTCATGTGTACAGCACTTTGTTGCAGCTGTGTTTTTTTAAATGGCTTTATAAATAAAGTATAATTGTTATTTTTATGTTTTAGTTCAATTTTTAGTGTATTTGCGATCGCTGCCAACGCGCAGCCGGCAAAAATTAAACGAGCGGACCACAGGCGGAAGGACCGGGTTCGACGGGACCCTCTTCCGGCGCCATGGAGCGGAGCTTCAACTGTACAGCCTTGCTGCAGCCTCGCAGCAGCCTCGCAGCAGTGAGGACCTTCCCCTTACGGATTAATTTACGGGAGACACTTGGTGAACTTTGTGTTGTCTTGACTGGAACAGCGATAACGCCCAAAGTCTCCGAGCGGAGCTGGCGAAAACCGGAAGAGGAACAAGCTAACATTAGCTTCGGATTCGGGTGGTATAATGCTAAAAGGAGCAGCAAACTGCGGCGCGCTCAGACGGGTTTCGGTAAGTTATCTTAAGCTAGCACTAACAGTAAGTCAAATGAGTAATAAAAAAAGAGCTAATTTTAAAACAACAACACATTACAGATACTGGCTGTTATGAGGGCGTTAACAGATCTTTGAAGGGCGTGGACTTCAGAACTTCTATCAGAAACCGGTCGTTCAAAACGAAAGTTAAAAATGGCAGAATTAAAAAGGGTATAATTGATTATCTAAGAATTATTTTGTGCATTAAATTGAAGGAATAGGGTCTAGATAGCACACAGAAATAACATAAAAATTTAAAAATGCATCTGAGGTCCCCTTTAATATTGTCACGTAGTGGTCAAATCTGCTGCATTTAAAGTAGGTTCGCCACGAGCAACGCGCGGCGCGCGAGCGGCTTTATGTCTTTAAAATGTAGCTCATTGAACAGATATAAAATATATTTCATAGCTGACTTTATAGTACGAGGTCTCCTGAGCTCAACCACGCTTTAATATTGTCACGTAGTGGTCAAATCTGCTGCATTTAAAGTAGTTTCGCTTTGACTTCTTCCAAACCTGTGTTTGCACAACAAAAATAAATTATAAAAATTCGAATTTTATTTCAAATAACTCCAACAGGATACATTTAGTATATGAACATGTTGTGATCACACTATATTTTTTTGAAAAATATCAGCTATGTGGTTTTTGATATAATTGATGATATGTGATACAAAGTACAAGGGAGAAAAGTAGCTTGACACAAAAAATGTCTATAAAACATTGAATTTTATTTCAAATGACTCCAACAGGATACATTTAGTATATGAACATGTTGTGATCACACTGTGTTGTTTAAAAAAAAAAAACAGTTTCTGGACTAAATTAATCACATTTTTCTTTTACAGTCAACAGAAGAAAATCACCAGAATTCAACAACCTGTGTCATCTTCTGGAGGAAGACGTGAGACACCAGATGGAAATTTGTTACTTCTGTTTGTCACTTCAAACTTTTCCTATTAAACGTTATATTTTCTTAAGTGGTGTCCTCGAACATTCAATTTCCTAAACTTATTTTATAATGTGAAGTGTGTATTGTGTTTAAATCCATACTGGAAGTTAAGAGAACTTTCCATTTGCATTTGACCTTTAAAGAATCATAAGATAAAGATTATTAGAATCTGCTCAACTGTTATTACGTTATAAATTATTTGGTTCTAGGATGAAGTCATACAAAAAAAGTCAAAAATTAAAAGTGGCCAAAGTCCTTTGGACAGTTTAAAGTTAAAGAATTCACAGACCATCCATCTACCATCTACCACCCAGCAGCAACTTTACCAGGGAAATTCTGGCAGTTTCAAAGATCACAGTGTGATGTTTTAAATCAATCAACTTTATTTATAAAGCACATTTTAAAAACCACAGGGTCAACCAAAGTGCTGTACAATAACATAAAAGACAAGTTAATTAAAAACTATAAAAAGCATACAAAAATAAATACATATACCAGTCTTACTGCAGGTGTGTTAAAATGCCATAAAAGATAAGATCACGTGTTAAAAGCCAAGGAATAAATGTGTGTTTTTAAATAAGATTTAAAAAGTTTTGAGGACTGTCAGCAGCAACTGCTCAGCTGATCTGAGATCGGGGAGGGCAGGAAGGTTGAAGCAGCTCAGACAAATATGGTTTTGCAACTTTATCAAGCACCTTGTGCATAACTAAATAATAAAATATGTTTTAATACATCTTTATTGTAAAAATACTAAATTGGAAAATACATGGGTTTAAAGAAGGCAACAAGGTAGGATTATGAATTGGGTTTAAAGATTACAGCTCATGAGGTACTCATTATAGCATGACATCTCTTTCACAACATTCTGTCAAAGCCTTTATTGTGTTCTTCTAGTGGTGGCTAGTACAGTACTGTACTAAATAGCTTGAGGGAACACTACTGCCACCATGTGGTAAGACGAGTAGGATTCTGGACTCCGCCCACAGAAGGGGTACAAAAAAGCTGTGGAAACAGAACATAGATGTGACCCGACCCGAACTGAGCCGAGCCGAGCGGTGGAAAAGAGGCAGATTATTATCCAAATCTTCTTTTCCATCATGGAGATTTAACTGTTTAAAAACAAACTTCCAACTTTTAAGCATTTTTGCTATTTTTGTTCTCTTCTTATTTTTTATTTTATTTATTCATTTCAGATTTAAAACACAAAGACAATTTACAAACACATGAAAGAAAAAAACAAGATATACGGTAAGATGAAAGGTAGCAGAAGAAGAAAAAATCTTATCATATCTGCCCCTTCTTAAAACAAAAGTTACTACTGTAACTACAGTTCTATGAATCCCGGATGACCGCCAGGGTGCTTAGTCCCTCGGAATCCTTGCTTTGCGAGAAGATTGAGGGACTGGGTCCCAGATGTGACGTGCCTATATAGAGTCACGTGGGTCCCCGGCAGGTCACGGGATGACGTTGTTGTCATTTGTACTCGACCTGCGCATGTGCAAGAATGCTCATTTGTTCTTGAAAGCACCGCCCCTGGCGGTCAGGAAGGATGAAATAGAACAACTGTGCAGCAGCAGTTTTCTGTTGGTCATGTCTCGAAAAATGTCAATGACCTCAGTGAGGTCATTGACATTTTTTGCAATTATGTTGCTAATTATTTGCAAAACAAACTTATTTGCGCATGTCAGAAATCTTTGCTTGCTATTCTAAGTTTTGTTTGTCATTCAAAGTTTTGCTTGTGATTCTCACATGACATTGTGGGCAGAGCCTAAAATCGCAACAACAGATTTCTGATGTGTGCAAATAAAAGTTTATGTTTTGCAAATAACTTTTTAAGTTCACGAGAGAAAAATTAGTTATTTAATTTTTTTAAAAGTTTTATAAACAAAGTTTTTTGTTTAAAAAATAATAATAAAAAGAAATCCTTACAATTCAAAAAGTTTTGATTACAATTTTATTTTACTTAACTGAGGTTAGTTTTTTTTTTCATTGAATAATTGTGAAACAAATTTAACTCCATACTCTGCAAACCAGACCCTAAACTTACTTAAAGTCTGGATAGTTTTTTTCCCCTTCATTTGTACGCTTTTATTGGACAGGAGCAACTTGATTGGTTATGTATTCTCCTTCAAGATACATTTACCTAACGCTAGAATAAATGCAATGTACATTATGCAGCAAAGGAAGTTAGAAGATCGGACATATATATCCATTATGGAGAGCACCTGTGACAGAGCACCTGTGACAGAGCACCTGTGACAGAGCACCTGTGAGGAAGCGGACGCGGGCACACCTTGGCTGCCGCTGCTCCTCATACTTTTTGCTCTTTGAAGCCTTTTTTACTACTTTCTGCTGTTTTTTTCACCGAGCCTTGTTGGACATTTCTACCTTTCTCGATTGCAGAGTGCGGCAGGCCTAGGCCTGTGTACAGCACCTGTACGAGCCGACGCGGACATTTCTACCTTTCTTTGAACCTTTCTACCTTTCTTGAACGCAGAGTGCGGCAGGCGTTTTGCCTGTGTACAGCACCTGTGTGAACGGACGTCACGCGGGCATTTTTACCTTTCTGTGATTAAGTTTTAGAGCAACTGTCTTTTCTGACTGCGTTGTGGTTCTGCAAACGTTATAAGTTGCCGGTCAAAGCAGATGGCCGCTTGTCCTGAGTCTGGGTCTGCTAGAGGTTTCTTCCTTCTAAAAGGGAGTTTTTCCTTTCCACTGATGCCTAGTGCTTGCTCAGGATAGGAGACTGCAGCCAGGCCAAGATTTGACTTGTTGCTGGATTCATTAGATAGAAAACTTTACTAGTTTAACCGGAATTTTATTAGTGGGGCTGTTAGCTCCCGCTAGCTCCAGAACGAATTTAGCTTAAAAAACCACGTAGCTGCATTTATTGTTCGCTTACCTGCTGCCTCTGTCACCCTCCTGGGTCCTCTGGACTGTTTTGGATTTTCTCCTGTGCTCCTCTTCGAGGTAATGATCATTCAAATTACCTCTTTCTGCTTCTTGTATATCTTTCTTGGAGCCGTGGGCCTGCTGTTAGCGGCTAGCTCCATGCTAGCTTCCACCGGATCGACAACAATGTTGACCTACTCCGCTTCGCAGCTGTTTGAATTTAACAACTGCTCCATTCCTCCTTCTATTTCGACCATTAAACAACTGGGACTTCTGCGTAGACCTCGTTACATCCATAGAAGCTCTCGAAAGAAATTAGTTCACTTTAGGCAAACTGGCTCTGACTCGATTGCTACTGTCTGGTCTGAGAGACGTGTCGCACCTCGACGACGTCATCAGAACGCTGCGTCTGTGGTCCTTTGTAGTCCACAGCACACGAAGTGGCAAGGAAAACGTGGAGTGGACTTCAGTCTGCTTAAACCTCTTCAAAAACAATCTGCTCCAACTAGTATTAAAATAGAACTTTTTAATGTTCAATCACTTTCAAACAAATCATGTCTAATTCATGATCACATTTTGGAGAAGAATTTGGACCTCATGTGCCTCACAGAAACTTGGCATAGACCGGATGTGTACAGTTCTTTAAATGAAGCTTGTCCATCTGGATACAGCTATCTGCAGAGAGCCCGCAGCACTGGCCGCGGTGG
>JBBPBX010114304.1:0-10348 GCA_038048925.1 Garcialebias charrua
ACAGGTTTTTTATTTATTTATCTCCGACAGAATCTAGTCTGACAAATACAAAGTATCAGCCACCAACACATCATATATAGCCTATTTATAATTTTTATTACTAATATAGAAGGCTGGAAGCAGCTGATAGAGGACAAGAAAACTTCCTGCAAAGATAAGTGTAGGCTTTGTGGTAGGCTAAATCTCATTCAAATTAAAAATATGACTGGAGAAAAATTATTTCTAGCTGCTATTTTTTGATAGTTAATGTCTGGGTTTTTGTTGTTTTTTCATTATTTGAGAGAAAGGGTGCGCGCTCCCGACACAGGGGGAACAGATTCTCACGGGGGAACAGAAATTCGCACAGCACCTGCGTTCTTTTGTTGCAAATAATGTTGTGGATCAAGGTATTTGTAAAATAATAATAATAATCTGTGCAGCAGTATTTATTTTGCACTGGGTCATCTGTTTGACAGGTCAACAAAGTGATAGAACAGTAATGTTTCTCAAGTATGTTTTTTTGTAAGGTGATTAAAAATGTGTTGTTGTTTTTTAGCTCCATATGAGGCGTTCCACATCCAGGGAATCTGAGCCGTGCAGCAGTCCCAAACACTCGAGACCACCTTCAGGATGCTCCACCCGCAGGATGGTCCACCTGCCATCCACAAACAAACACCAAGGTCTCAGCTGCACCCAACATTGTCGTGGATGGAGGTCTCAAGAGATGACGCAGCTCTGGCCGAGACTCTGCATCATCTTCCGCTGAATTTGAAATACATGTCACACATTTGGCACTTCGCATCTGGTTCTGTGAACTTCTTTTAGAATAGGATACCCTTTATGTAAATTACTATGTGCTTGTGTTAAATTATTATTTATGTTTTCTTCTAACCCTGTGTGGACTGGGCACCTGGGTGGTCTGTAACACAGGTGTACACACCCACCTGTTCACATCTGGCCATAACCTATGTCAGAAAGGGATTTTTTTATAAGTCATAAATTCAAGTACAGGAAACTTTTAAATTTTAACGTTTAAAAATGTATGCTTCCTATAACTTTTTTAATAATGTACAATTTGGATTACTCTAATTGATTATTGCACTTTGTTTCTTTTGTTTTACAATATTTAATATTTGCACACCTGTGTTGCGGTTCAAAAGTTGAAGGAAAGCTCTGAAACGAATGTGAAAGTTTTAGGCAGGTTTATTGTACATTATAAGAATAAACCTTACAGCGACCAACAGACCTGACTCCAAGCACAGTCCAACACACACATCTTCGAAGGCGGACCACGGTTTTATACCTCTAGATGACGTCATCGCCTCGTGGGACCAATCCTGGAACCGAACCGCCTTGGAACCGCCCTAGAACTTCCCCTACTCTGTGAGTGATCCGCCTCTCAGCCAACAAGCTATCAGCTTCATATGTCAATCATCAAATGTTGGGTGTGTTGTATTGTACAGGCGTGTAACTGAAAAACTCTTCCCTATTGGAAATAAAACCCATAAATAAAGGTTCCATCTTGAATATATTTTCACATTATATGGTGGAATTAAGTGAACATAAATCATAACACATAATATGTGTGCTTCAGGTGTGTCTTGCTCTGTGAGTCAGTAAGCTAGCCACGTGGATCGCAACAGGTTCTTACCGAAGCCTACCTTCCAAGAGGGTCTTTCGAACTAGTCCCTGAGTCTGGGTATTACCTGTGACTGCTGGGATCAGCTCCGACTTAAGGCTTATTGATGAGAGAATTCAACTGGACGTTCACCGCCTTCATCTAATAGTCTCTGCCCTGTTCTCACTTTACTCGTCTTTCCACCTTAGCTGCCGGGGACTGGAGAGGTTGGAGTAAAGAACTATTATTAAACGGCGGCTTCTCTCCGGTGAGCTTTGTAATTGTTAAAAGGTCCAGTAAATTTTAGAATCCAGAATGTTGGACCCTAGGGCGATGTTTTATATTAGTCTCACTGTGCTAATGTTTAACCTTTTAAAACCTCCTACTTATGATGTTATTCTTTTGAACCAAGCTTTTAGGAATCCAGAACAAAATGTATTAAACGGAGACGAGAGTTTTACGTTTTGCTCTGCTCTTTAATTTGAGTGAATTTGCATAGGAACAGCGTTATAACATAGCGATACAAAATATAAACTTGAGTACATGAAAGTATTTGGATATAAGGAACAATAAACTGGATAGACTCTTAATCTTGATGAGGGATAATCTTCTTAGGAAAGGGGTTCTTGGATAGTCGTCCCCCCTCAGGTCCCTTTGGGGTGGACAAGTGGTTTTCCTTCTTCTTTGTCTTCTTGGTCTTCTTTGTCTTCTTGTTCCTTCTTTTTGGATCTACCCAACCCTCGCTATCCCCGATCTAAATCCTCATCCAGTAATAGTATTTGTCCTTAAACTCAAGCAACCACCTGCAGCTTCGAGCGAGTAAATATGAAAAGCTAATTGGTTTTTTATCTGCTATTTTATCTGCTGTTAATCTAATTTGAATTAAGTTCTCGGATAAGGCGGGATTAGAGAAGCGTCTCATTGCATAACTTTTGTTCAGGAACTCTGGAGTTCCATAAGTAAAATGCTAAGAGCAATCTCCTCACCTTCGTAGGTAAGGCTCGCTTCCGCGTGCCGTCAGCTGGTCAGAACAGAGGGATCAGGTATCAGATCCGGGCTGAGTTCTGGAGGGAAATGCTCTCTCAATCCCTTCGGCAGAAGGGAAAGAGTCGGGATCTCCCCCACGGATCACTGGCACCCTCAAGGATCAGCCGGGCAGCTTGTCAGTCGCCTTCTTCTCCGAGGTCAGTCATCAGCATCTGGATACTTCGACTTCAGGACGAACTTCAGCCCTCAACTGCCAAATTCAGGACTTTTTATACACTTCAGTCCCCCCTCCAGTAGGGAGGGGGGAGAGAAACCTTGTTCTCATTGGTCACTTTTAGTGCGTGTTCAGGCAGGACTGATGAAGTCCTAGCTGTGAGTTATCTCTCTTTATTATTTCCTTATTTGGTAATAAAACCTTACTGCTCGAAGCTTCTGGCCTGTTGCTAAGCAGAGGACGAACACTTTACCACAGATTGTTTACACCCTTGTTCCAGTTCCTCATTTAAAAGTCACATCAAATTCATCATACATTTGTTAGACTCAAAGTACATTTAACCACATGATTCAATTATTAAAAAAGGATCATTACAAAACAAGTTTAACAACCCCTTAATCATTGTATGTTTATCAAAGGATCACATGATTATATTTTTATTCAAAGTAGAAAACATCTCTTCTTTCTCCCCGTCTCTGCTGTTATGACATGCTCTGTGTTTGCTCCTTTTTCTGATGGTAGCAATAAACTCTCCGTTCCCATGGGACATATCTAAGTTACCATGGGATCTTTATCTGAGATGAACCTAAATCAACCTTAGATATATACTAAATTTTCTTTATTGCAGCCAGCTTCTGGCCAGGTACCTCTTTATGATCCCATAAAAAAGTGGTTGTCTGGACAACACTTCATTCGAGTGAAACCTGGTTCATGTGAATCTGGGCCCCTTCTGCTTCTCATAAGGGCTGGATCCAATTATTAAAATCAAGGTTGATCGACAGGTGTAATACTGATATACATATATTTCACCTGAAACAATTATAATTTATATTAAATTGTTACATGCCCCAGGCATATAATTTATTTTAGTCAGGACACAATATTGTTTTGAGCAGAGGCATGAGCTGTTTAGGCTGTATGAGCCTAATTGATTGCAGCTGGTGCTCATTAGCTGTAGGTGGAGGCAGTGCTCTCTCTCTCTCCCTATATTAGGTTCTAAGCCACAGAGCAGAAAGAGGTTCCAAGTGAGAGTGGCAGCAAGCAGAGAGATCCAGAAGAGGTCTGAGCTGATCCAGGAGAAGGAGACCTGATGCAGGAGTTGCAGCAAGAGAAAGAGCTGCAGCATCAGAGGTCCAGCAGCCCCAGAACCAAATGCAGATGAATGAGCAGCTGATCCAAGCAGCTGCAGCAGTCTGGGATGAAGGAGCCTCAGGTCTGATGAATAAACAGCAAACATGATGATGTAGCAGCAGCAGCAAAAGCAGCAGTGTGAAGAGGAGCCATGAAGCCAGTGTTTGGAGCCATTTGAGGTGGCCGTTTGTGAGCCGTTTGGAGCCATTTGAGGTGGCCGTTTGTGAGCCGTTTGGAGCCATTTGATGTGGCCGTTTGGAGCCTTTTGAGGAGGCCGTTTGATGAGCCGTTTGGAGCCATTTGAGGTGGCCGTTTGGAGCCTTTTGAGGAGGCCGTTTGAGCTGTGTAAAGAAGTCCGTATGAAGAAGCGGATGTCGTGAGACGAGCAGAAGTGCTGTCGTTTGGAGCTGGCGTGAGACCTGCTGCTGTGCGTTTGAAGAAGGAGCTGAAACCTTCTGTTGTGACCTGCTGCTGCATATTTAAGAAGAGGAAGCTGAATCCTTCCATTGTGGAGACCTGCTGAGTGCTGAAAACCAAGAGCCGTGAGTGTCCTGCTGGACTTTGAGTTTTTTGTATTAAAGAAGCTGTTTTTTGAGAAGTCCAACTTTTTTCTTTAATCACCTTTTTTTTAGGACACAGACTCCAGAGAGCCTGAAATAAACATTGTTTTTTTTAACATCCTTTCTGTGTCTGGTGTCCTTGTGTGCTACGTGCCTTCGGGTCGTAACATATAATGGGCCCTCGTCCGGGATTGGACTAATTGACTAATGAGCTAACCTTATATTTTTTTTTTCCCCTAATTTTTTGGTAAATTATAATGGGAGCTCGTCACATGTGCTATTTTTGGAGCTGTTTTTTTGCATTTTTGAGCTGACTTAGTAGTGCGAATTGTGTGTTCGCTGTCAGCTGGCTCTTTGTGAAACGTTCAGGACCAGCTTGGACGTTTGTGTTTTGAGTAGTTTATGTAACAGACGTTTTGTGGTAGTGAGCTGTTTAAAACAGTTTTTTTTCTACTACAATGGGGTTGGATAGGACAAACCGTTTGAATGAACTGGACATAAAACTGAGAGAGATGAAGATTAAGTTTGAGCAACGGAGACTAGAATGTCAAAACAAGATTTATCAAAAAGAATTAGAGCTAGGTGTTGAACATGTTCCATTTTATGAAGTGGGACTATGCTCTAGCTTTTTTGTTGCAGACAACCCTGAACTTGAGAAACCTAAACTTGTGAACGCTGAACTTGAGAAAAGTGAAAAACTTAAGAATGACTTAACTATGGATTTGGTGTTGGTCACTCCAGAGGTGTCACCACTAGTGGACGTGCAGTGCAAAAATAATGATGATGACGATGATGACATTGATCTGAGTGACTGTTTTTTGCTTTTTTCTGAATTAGAAGACGTCCCAGTGAGCAATGTGAGCATTGTTTCAGAGGAGCCAAGCCTGACTGTCCATCCTGCTCCTCTGGTTAACTTTTCATCCTGTTCACAGGAGGTTGTGAGTGTGATGCTGGACGTCGTGGAACCTTTAGCTGAATCAACAGCAGAGAGTGATAGTTTGCTGTCTGTGGGAGATGACCTGGTGGAACAGTTTGATTATGTAGACAGTGATTGTGTTTTTGTTAACTCTCAATGTTTTGTCTGCAGGGTGCCTGATGACAGTGCTGGTACAGCTAAAACGATATTACTGTCAAGTGATGGAACTTATAACACAGAGGCGGACAATTTCCCTCTGGTTGTTGGAAAAAACCCTGATCTTCAGACTGGCATTAATCTGAATGTTGGTGAGTGTGCTGCTAATAGGAGGCCTTGTGATGTACAACCTGACCGGCGACGCCTTTTTAGGTTTCAGGTATTCTGAAGGCAACTATTAGTTGTGTGTGATATGTGTTGTTGGTTTTTTTGCTTGTTGTTAGTGTTAAGGTGTAGGTGTTAGGATTTTTTTTGGTATTTACATGGGTGACTGAGCAATGATGGATTAAAAGCCGCTCTTTTGTGGAATACTATTTTTCCTGATCTAAAAATATTTTTGTGGAACAAAACAACATCTTTTGATAAGATTCAACAATAATTATGGAATACAATTGGCTGAAGTTGCTGAAGTCATGAGGAATTAGTTGAATTTGCTGGATACTTTAAGAAGATTGGATTGATTCAAAAAGAGTTTACTCCAGGACGAAAGAAGTGTTTTTGCGGCATTGGGATCTGCTCTGACGGGTCCTGGCTTATCAGCTTGTTTAAGCTAAGGGAACACCGCTTCTGACGCCCTGGTTGTCAGTACCGCAGAGCAGATGTTGGAAGACCTTGAAGAATTATATTGTGGAAAGAAGACTTGGATTAATGCCTGCATTCGGAGAGCTGATTGATTTTAAATCTGGAAAAGTTTAAAGAGAAGTTTTGTGCGTCGAGAGATCAGACTGCAGCAAGCTGAATGTTTGGAAAACAATCTTTGATGGATTACAACTGGGATTTTTAACACGACAGAATTACCTGGAGTTTTTCTGTGGAATTACAACGAAGATTTATTCAGTCTGCTGGAAGTGGGATTACAAAAACAAGTTTTTCCTAAAGTGGATGATTACAAAACAAGTTTATCCTGAAGGATTAGAAACACAAGCTTTTCCTATGTGGGATTAAACAAAGATTTGTCCAGTCTGCTGGAGTGCAGACTTCTGACTGGAGTGCAACAGCATCACCTGGAGGTTTTTCTGTAGAAAAAACAAGATCTCCTGATGGGATTAAGTTTTCTGGTGGAAATAAAAACACAAGTTGGAACACAACAAGATTAACTGGATGGAATTGAATATATTTAATTGGAATCAGATTATAGTAGAATAAACCGACATTGTTGAAGAGTATACAAATTATTGATTGGAGTAGAACTCAATTCAATTAAAGCTAAAAACACATTAAAACCCAGCGTGTGGAAGACATCTTTGGTGAGCTGTGAATCATTTTATCTCTTAAATGCAAATCATGTAACCTGATTAAATCTTTTCTGTAGTAAGTAGTGCTTATGCTGTTAAATCCCCTGCAATTAAATATTAAAGAATATAAAACGTACAAATTTGGATTTTTCATTCGACTCACCTTGATATTAAATGATGGGAAACTTGGTTCAAAGATAACAACAAGATTATTGGAGGTTTTAAATGGTTGTGTTAGCCAAAAAGATATAAACAATATCCTGGAACCTTATTTTCCTAGGTTCTAAAACTAACCAGACGGATAACAATAACAATCTACTAGAGGTAATCTGTCGTTAATGTGTGTTTCTCCGTGGGATACGATCTGACTCCATTCTGCTAAGTCGGGCTATCGGCGGAGTGAAACAGGGTGTGACATGCAGATTTGAAGACAGTAACAGTCTGGTTGAATTACCTCGTCTCAGCCTTAATCCTAACTAATCTTGAGACATATCGGGTAATACTCGTGTGCAAGGATAAAAGTTAAAAAACCCGTTACTGGAGAGGCTGGAGTGAGGACTTGTCGCAAGATCCTGCGGCTAATCTCACTCACGTAGAATTAACAAAACATAGCTAAAGAAACACAAAGGGGAACAGGAGAGAACAAGCAGAATGATGGCACAAATGTAGAGTAAAAGTACTTGTAGAAGTGAGTCATGATGACCAAAGACACAAGGAGGAACTAAGTAACAAACACAACCTGAACACACACACAAAAACATAAAATTACAATAAGGGAAGACTAATCAAACACACTGAAAAAAGTGTGATTGGGGTTAAGTAGTATCTAATAGGCCACTGATAGTAACTGTTACTCAGTAAAAATGCATATGCATGGTTTTAATTCAGTGTAAGCAAAATTCAACATTTTTGAGATGTTAAGTAATTTAAATTTACTTATATTTTTTTACGGTAAAATAAGCAACGATATCTTTAGCATATTTTAATAGAAAAATATGAAGATTTTTAAATCTAATAGATTTTACTAATTAAAGCACTTTGATTTTAATTACTCTACACTTCCGCCATCTTGGCTGCACATTCTGCCATGTGCACACACATGCTTCAGAAGTGGACTGGACCATCCATTTTGTCAGAGGTAAGACAATCTTTGGAATGTACAATAAAATTTTGAACAACAGTGTATAGTATTTTTGAGAAAAAAGCTCTAAACAATGTTTTAAGTCAAAACTAGATAATAATGAGCACTGTAATGTGTATTTTAAGCAAAATGGCATGAAGTAGAGGCTCACTTTGTAAAGCTTTACAGTTGTTCCTTTACTTCGGCAGATCAAGAACGTGTTGCACTGTAAGTAAACTGTTAATATGCGCTTATTTTAGCTGATGGAAAGCGGGTTAATATATATATCAGTCTATTTGCTGATTTTTAGTAACATTATGTGACAGTGAAATGGTCAGTCAATTAAATATTCAGTCCTGAGCATTTTTTTTGTACATTTAGAATTGTTGTAGGAGCTGTGTATCGTAACTGGTAACAAGAGCTGGCTGTTTGCGGCGTAAATAAAGTTTATTTCTGGCTGCAGTAGACGCCATGAGTCTGCTAACTAGCGTGCTAGCTAGCGAGCACGCAGTCTCCCTTGGGATTAATAATAAAGAATCAAATAGAGAGAGGCTCTGAAAACATTAATCTGATTATTGAAAATTCAAGGAAAAAGTTGATACAGGGGCTAAGTTTTTATTTAACGATTATTTCGATAGGATTTTACAGCATTTCACTGACGCTTTTCCTGTTCGGCTTGAAGCGCCCGGACAGAAAAAGCTGTGACACAAATACGTAATAAAGAATCAAATAGAGAGAGGCTCTGAAAACATTAATCTGATTATTGAAAATTCAAGGAATAAGTTGATACAGGGGCTAAGTTTTTATTTAACGATTATTTCGATAGGATTTTACAGCCTTTCACTGACGCTTTTCCTGTTCGGCTTGAAGCGCCCGGACAGAAAAAGCTGTGAAGTTGATACAGGGGCTAAGTTTTTATTTAACGATTATTTCGATAGGATTTTACAGCCTTTCACTGACGCTTTTCCTGTTCGGCTTGAAGCGCCCGGACAGAAAAAGCTGTGACACAAATACGTAAGTGCGTGGTGACGTAGATCTCGCAGCTTCCAGCAGGCGGTAGCAGGCTAGGCTAACCTTCGACGAGCGTAGTTTTCACTTCAAACGAGTGCCCATGTCCGTCAGAATGTGATTGAACAAAGTTTCACACGCGAAGAGAAAGCGATGACATCACTGATTAGAGAGGAAAGACTAATTCGTCAGTGTGGAAGTGTTTTGGCTTTCTAAGGTCTGTTAAAACTACAGGTTTCTGCTGCAGTGAGGTCCTACTTGGTCTCTTTATGCTTCAAAACATGACACACAGTCGTTCTAACTAGCGGTGGGAACATCTAACTGCTTTCATCTGAGGTTTCCACTTGATAGAATATGATGAGAGTCAGAAGATGAAGCACAAAAAATTTGAGCCAACGTGTCCCTGAAACTATGTAAACAATATAACTAGGGTGGGTGAGTAATCTTCAAACAAATGAACAATTCTGCAAGTTTTTTATCATGCAGCTGCAAGTTAATATATGTCTACCTCATCTGATGACCTTATTCAGACAGAAGTCATTTTAAAACTTCACAATGAGCAGGTGAAAAATATTGAACATTGTAACAGATTAAACCTTTGTTACATTGCACAGGTCCTGTGATTCTGTTGAACTGATGAGGTCATTGTTGGAGTGTTTACAGTAGTTTGTCTGATCATATTAAATGTGTGAAATTGTATTAGTGGATATGTTGTGATTGAACTGTTTCACAGTTAGCTTTAATCCATAAACCTAAGTGAAGATGTACCTCTTTTTTGATCTTACTAGATTTCCATGACACAGCTGTTCTGCACGAAGATGCCTGGATTATTCAGACCCTGCACAGTGAGTGTCATGAAATAATTAACATTACATCTGTGTATTGGGTGAACAGCTCATCAAACATCAAACAAACAAAGATTTCTATTATTGTTAGTATAGTTTATTTATTGTAAAAAATGTTGTTTATTTAGATTAAATATTAAATTAAGATTATATTACACATTAAACTGTATTCTGAATTTGACAGTAATTTATCAAGCGTTCGTCTTTGCTCAGGCTGGGCGCGTGCCCAAGAGTATAGCAGATCAGGGAGCTCCACTTCAGCTGCCTTTCTGGACTCACCTGCCCCTCCTCATTCACCTGTACCAGCATCACCAAGCACCTTCTGCATCACCTGCTCCTCCATAAAGGTAACAACATTTTCCAAAAAAGCTAAGTCTGGTCCTCTGGACATTCAAAAAACAAAACAAAGCAAAAAAAAACTGTAGAAACGTTTCGTCTTTCGTCCGAAAGACTTCCTCAGTCTGAGAAGCTGTGTTCAGCTCAGTCTTATAAATAGCCCCTTCCCACAGTGGATCAACC
>JBBPBX010114306.1:0-10348 GCA_038048925.1 Garcialebias charrua
TTGACCAACCTGGAGCGATGTGTAGCACTGTCTTTCACAAAGACTCAGAGCACACAAATAACTCAGCGCACACTACTACCAACATTGCCATGGATGTTGACAGCAAACCAATTGCTGACACACAACAACATCCTGAAGGTCATGATGCTGACAGCCAACAAGATGCTGACAGTAAACAAGATTACACAGACAGAGTCACACGTGAACAGAAACGTGGGCCAAGACCTGTGAGGTTTCTGTGTAACTTTATACAAAGGGGGGTGGCTAAGAAAGCTTACCTGCCTATCACACTGGAAGGTGTCCTTGAGCGTGAAGCCCTCCTGGATGGCAGTTCTGATATAACTATTATGTCGGCCAAGCTGTTCGAGGAGCTGAGGACCGCCGCTAACGGTGTTGACAGGCAAATACCCTTTGAGAAATGTGCTATTGAGCTACAGGGTCTCGCAGAGACGAGAACAACCCTAACAGCTATGGCTATGGTTCACATGCAGATTGGCGAAATGACACTACGCCACCCGGTGTACGTGTCTAAACTTGACTCATTCCCATTTTTGGTTGGCCAAGATTTTATAAACCGCTTCAACGCGATTATAGATTATGGTCGACAGAAAATGTGGAGCACAGTGCGAAAGCCTCTGCCAATAAAAGTGCCTCCTAGTTGCGATACAGACTGCCTAACCGCAGGTACAGCAAAGGACACACGGGACACCTCATCCGAGGACGAGAGCCCGGTAAGTGAACCTTCAACTACAGGTGAGACAGAAGAGACCCAAAAGTTGGACCAAACTCTGGCCCAACAAGAGAACCTCCTCTGTGAGCTGACACATTCAGCACTCCCTGACCACTGCCTACCACAGGTAGTGAAAGGTGTTGAGATCCAAGGATCCCACACCGAAGACGCTGTACTGTCCTCTGGGACAGGTAATTCGGCAATCAACCAAGCTTTCAATGAAACCTTGGTTCAAGGGCATCTGAGTCCAGAAAATGACAGTCATCCAAACGCTGACAGTCACTTGGACATCATTGTTGCAGATTACGAGGACCCCTCATCAGACAAGAAGGGGGCAAACTCACATTACCTACCACAGGTAGAGAAAGGTGTGGAGATCCAAGGACCCCACACCGAGGTTGCTGTACTGTCCTCTGGGACAGGTAATTCGGCTATCAGCCAAGCTTTCGATGAGACCTTGGTTCAGGAACATTTGTGTCTAGAACTAGTCAGAAATGACATAGTTTTTACAGACTCAAAGAGCCCCTCTTCAGTCGTGAGGTGGGGAGACACACACAACGACAGTGACCCGTCGCAGTCTGTACTATCAGACACACCTGCGACTGCACTGACGTTTGAGACGCACCTAAATTACACGGAAAGAGGTAAACGTATGAAGATACGTTGGCCAAATCCTAAACGGTTCCTGTGTACCGTCTTCTCTCAGCTGCGCGAACAGCTTAAACTAACCGGTGGCATCCTAACTTGTGCCCATGGACGGACGTCCTCACCTGTGTTCGTGGTCCCCCATGACCAAAGGGGGGTGATGTTAGGCCATGCCAAAGACAAAGATTTGAATGTACACCTCAGAAACACTTTTGCTTTCGCCCAGAAAAACCTGGAAAGATCCGCTGAAGGACGTAAGGCGTACTATGACCAGAAGGCCTCTCACAATGAACTCCAAGTGGGAGACAGAGTCTGGTACTATACGTTCGCCCCAGCAACCGGGAAAGGAGAGTCCGGGACCGGAACTCTCGCCCGCAAACTAATGCCCAGGTGGACTGGACCTCATCTGATAACAGACAAAGTGTCCTCAGTCGTCTACGAAATCAAAATCAGCAAAGGCCGCAAAGAGCCAATTGCTAAATGGGTACTGCTGCTTCCGGGGTCCCACAGGCCAAAAAGGCCCAATAGGACTCCTTCTTCAGCTTGACAGCATCCCTCACCGCCGGTGTCCACCACCGGGTTCGAGGGTTGCCACCACGACAGGCACCAACAACCTTGCGGCCACAACTCCGATAAGCTGCCTCGACAATAGAGGCGCGAAACATGGCCCACTCGGGCTCAATGTCCCCCGCCTCCCTCGGAACGTGTTCAAAGCTCTCCCGGAGGTGGGAGTTAAAGCTCCGTCTTACGGGAGACTCTGCCAGACGTTCCCAGCAGACCCTCACAATACGTTTGGGTCTGCCAGGTCTGACCGGCATCCTCCCCCACCATCGGAGCCAACTCACCACCAGGTAGTGGTCAGTTGACAGCTCCGCCCCTCTCTTCACCCGAGTGTCCAGGACATGCGGCCGCAGATCAGATGAGACGACAACAAAGTCGATCATTGAACTACGACCTAGGGTGTCCTGGTGCCAAGAGCACATATGGACACCCTTATGCCTGAACATGGTGTTCGTTATGGACAATCCATGACGAGCACAGAAGTCCAACAACAGAACACCACTCGGGTTCAGATCAGGGGGGCCGTTCCTCCCAACCACACCCCTCCAGGTCTCACTGTCATTGCCCACGTGAGCGTTGAAGTCCCCCAGCAGAACAAGGGAGTCCCCAGGAGGCGCACCCTCCAATACCCCCTCCAAGGACTCCAAAAAGGGTGGGTAATCTGCGCTGCCGTTCGGCGCATAGGCACAAACAACAGTCAGAGCCCGTCCCCCCACACGTAGGCGAAGGGAGGCTACCCTCTCGTTCACCGGGGTGAACCCCAACGTACAGGCACCAAGATGGGGGGCAACAAGTATGCCCACTCCTGCTCGGCGCCTCTCACCAGGGGCAACTCCAGAGTGGAAGAGTGTCCAACCCCTCTCAAGGAAACTGGTTCCAGAGCCAGAGCCATGCGTTGAGGTGAGTCCGACTATTTCTAGCCGGAACCTCTCAACCTCACACACTAGCTCAGGCTCCTTCCCCACCAGAGAGGTGACATTCCATGTCCCAATGGCCAGCTTCTGTAGCCGAGGATCAGACCGCCAGGGTCCCCGCCCTCGGCCACCACCCATTCCACAATGCACCCGACCCCTTTGGCCCCTCCCACAGGTGGTGAGCCTATGGGAAGGGGGACCCACGTCTCCTCTTCGGGCTGTGCCCGGCCGAGCTCCATGGGTGAAAGCCCGGCCACCAGGCGCTCGCCAACGTGCCCCTCCTCCGGGCCTGGCTCCAGAGTGGGGCCCCGGAGTTTGTTGTTTTCGTATCCTAGGATTTTTTTCAGATACGAACAAAATTTACGAGTGGTCCGGACCTGTCGTATAATTTAGGAGCGTCAGTCTGCTGTCATCCAGACGGATCTTCTCCACGAATAACTTCATATTTCGTTATTTAGAAAATATTTTGGGTTTAAAATATTCACGCACCATAATTATTCTTGACAATAGGTTATTCTGTTTGAATTAGAATTATAATTTTAAGTTTAATTTGTCTGGTGTGTCGCGCAGGCCGTGCGCTCCCCTTGGTCATCAAAGCCGCTCCTCATATTAACACCCAGGTACATAAAATCCCCATACACCGCCGCAGAACAAGTACGAATTAAGACTGATCTTGTGCCAAACACCATCGGAGCAATTGATTATTAAATCTGATTCGAAATATAACCTGCAGAATGTGGTTGCGCCCTGACCAGGAGGTGCGCCCTGACCAGGAGGTGCGCGCTGACCAGGAGGTGCGCGCTGACCAGGAGGTGCGCGCTGACCAGGAGGTGCGCGCTGACCAGGAGGTGCGCGCTGACCAGGAGGTGCGCGCTGACCAGGAGGTGCGCGCTGACCAGGAGGTGCGCGCTGACCAGGAGGTGCGCGCTGACCAGGAGGTGCGCGCTGACCAGGAGGTGCGCGCATCATTTGTGCTGCAAAACATGTTGGCACGCATCTTGCAGCGTGGCATTTATTGTCCACCATCTCCTGACCACCTCCTGTCCGTGCTGCGGCGAGATGTTTGTTTGAAGCCATTTTCAGATCAAACCATTTATTCTTGATTTCTGATACTGTACGACCCACGGGACACAAAACATATGCACTACAATATTAATATGAAGTTAACTGTAGTTTCGAGACAATTTAAAATGCTTCTGTTGAAAAACACATCCGACACTTGCGGGGGGGTGGGGTAGCGGTGCGCCACGGCTCTTCTGAATAAGTGAAACTATAATGTAACACAGTACACTAAAATTAAAGATATTTGACCATCCGACACTTGCGGGGGGGTGGGGGGGTAGCCACAGCGCGACTGAGAGCAGATCTCCGAACGCGTGAAGTTCCTCCTTTTACTTCGAGTTTGAATGAATGGACACTTCCTGCTGTCAGAAGGCAGGAAGCGTGGCCTTATATGGTGTTTTGAGGGGTGGAAATTATGTAAATTACCTTCCCGCGAGCACGCGCAGGTGAGTAGAACAGGTGGGATCCATCAACTTTAAGCAGCCCGTTTACACACTTTTCCTGTGGATAGAAGACTTTGTTGGATCTGACGTGGCATGTTCGTACGAACGCTTCGTACGAACAAAAGTAGGAGAAATTTAGGATAAAAATACGAACATTTTCGTGCATGAGGGCCAATGTCAGGAGAGGACATGTCTGTGTAGACAGAGCTGGAAGGAACTATGACCACGTCTGGGGCCAAAATGTCTGGGCAATGTCTAGGGTCTTCCATATCGTCAACCGTTGAGTGGGCAACATCATGGACAGGGATTAGATGACTGGCTAGATTAGATGTGGCAATCATGAGATAGTCAGACTTGGTGGCACTGGATCCCTGGTCAAATGAGTCACCATTTTCTGAAAGACTTCCATCATCGCCAGTCTGCATTAGCCAGTTGACTGTGCGGACATCACTGTCCTCAATAACGTCAGGTACATTAGGGCATAGACCACTACCATGTGTAATGGCATCACTGTCAGAGTGCACAGATTTACAGTCCTCATCACACTCACAGGGCAAGAAGCTAACCGTAAGTAACAGGTTCCTGTGGACAACTCTCTCTCTTCCCATTAGAACATCCTTGACTCTGTAGACATTGATATCTGGCTTGACTGACACGACCTCATAAGGGGTAGACTCCCATTTGTCCGCAGTCTTTCGTTTACCTGGCACACCTCTCTGTTGGCGATTAGTACTCTGTCCCCAACAACGAGAGGTGAGGCCTTGACCTTGCGGTCGTACAATCTGGCATGACGAGCCTGTGCTTTTGCACTGTTCTTCTGTGCAATCTGAGCAGCCTCATGTAGACCTCTCTTCATGTGAGAAACAAAGTCTGAGTAATTGACAACAGCATCATCAGTGAGGGCATGCTGAAACATGACGTCAACGGGTAGACAAGGGATCCTTCCAAACACAAGGTAGAATGGTGCAAACCCTGTTGTCTCATGCTCCGTGCAGTTATGGCAGAAAGTGAGTAGCTACAACATTTGTGGCTACTTTGCTTTTGGCTGAGGGGGAAGAGACTTGATCATTTCTACCAGAGTCCTGTTGAATCGCTCTGCGACACCATTCCCCATGGGGTGATGAGGAGTCATATGGGATTTCTGTACTCCAGCCATATCTAGAAGTTCTTTGATTATCTTGCTCTCAAAGTTGGCCCCCTGATCCGAATGAATATGGCGAGGAAACCCATAAATGAGAAAGAAGCCATTCCAGAGACGACGAGCAACTTCCTTGGCAGTCTGATTCTTGCAGGGGAAGGCATGTGCCATCTTGGAGAAATGATCGGTCACAACTAGCACATCCACAGACTTGTTGCCCTGTTCAGCAGTCCAAAAGTCTATGCAAACTAACTCCATAGGTTCGGAAGTGACTATGTTCTTGAGTGGTGCACGGCTTTGCGGCTCAGGTGTTTTTCCTACTATGCAACGCTGACAGGATCGAACATAGTTCATAACATCACGTTCCATGCCGCTCCAGAAGAACCTTTGCCTCACCAGAGACAAGGTACGGTGCTGGCCTTGGTGACCCGCTGCGTCATGGAGACCATGGAGAACTTTCTGCTTCAATGAGTCAGGCACTATGAACTGGAGGATCTTTCTGTTCATGTGGGGATCGCTCCTTGCCTTGTATAACATGCCATTTTGTATGGTGAGTCTGGTCCAGTGCTTCAGCAGCTTAATCACACTTGGTGATTCAACAGCTCTTTCACGTTTCGTAGGTCTCTTAAGTCTCCGTACAAAGTACATGGCTCTGCCTAGTGTGTTGTCAGCCTCCTGCCAATTGACAAGCTGGCTCTGTGGGAGTGCCAAGGAAGGGTTTTCATCCAGCAGAAGATTGGGGTCAACACCGGTTCCCAACACATGACTCACACCTCTGCTGGACTGAGCATTAAGGATGGTAGCAACTTCCTCTGCTGAAATTGAGCCTCTCGAGTCTAGTGGTACTGTGGCTTGCTCAGTCAACAATTCATCACCATCTTCTACAACAGCCTGACAGTTGTTGAACACTCTGAAGGCATCCTGAACAATTCTGTCATTCACACCCTTGACCTGGTCCAACAGCGAGGTATACGGCTCGTTCACAAGGCGATGACCCATGCATGATTGGACAAACGGCTCACGGTTTAAGGTATCAGCAACGATATTCTTTGGGCCGGGGATGTATTTCAAATCAAAGTTGTATGCAGCGAGCTTCGCCATCCATCGCTGTTCGCAAGTATCAAGCCTGGGTTTGGTCAGAATATACGTCTTTGGATTATTGTCAGTCCATATGGTGAAGTGTCTGCCCTTCAACCAATGGTTGAATTTGTCATATACTGCCCATTTCAAGTCAAGAAATTCAAGCCGGTGAGCAAGGTAGTTCAGCTGACAGTGTGAGAGGGTTTTACTTGCAAAGGTAACTGGTCTGGCTACTTTTCCACCAGGAGGCAGTTGTGACAGGACGGCTCCAATCCCATCGAAGGATACGTCGACAGCCAGAATGAATGGGGCTTTGAAATCTGGGTGGGCTAAAGTAACACTTGTAATGAGGTCATGTTTCAGTGTCTCAAAAGCAGTCTGACAGGCATCTGTCCAGTCAGCAGGTGTCAGCCTCACCTGACCTCTCTTTTTGACAGGTTTGCGACCCCTCTTGTGTTTGGTTTGGGCATCCAGTCCAGCTATGAGCTTAAACAGTGGTTTTGCCTTTACAGAACACGTCTCAATTGAAACTTTGGTAGTACATCACCATGCCAAGATATGACCTGATTTTACTGGGGCAAGGTGTTTTCCCGTCAGACTCCATAAGATCAGTGACTTGGACATTGTTTATGGCTTTCGCTTTCTCAGGGTCCGTTCGAACACCATCATCACTAATAACATGCCCAAGAAATTTCACAGTCCGCTTAAGGAAGAAGCACTTCTTGGGTGCGAGTTTAAGGTTATGTTTCTTGAGGCCAGAGAAAACCATCTGTAGACGACGGAGTGCTGTTTCCTCTGTAGGTGGAAAAACGTCAGATTGTCGAGGTAGCACAATAAGCTTGTGAAATTCTCATCAACGAATATGGACATCATCATCCTCATGAACGTAGCTGGGCTGTTGCACAGGCCTTGAGGGAGACGGTTGTATTCATGAGGCCCAAATACTGTAGCGAGGAGAACGCTGTATATTTCTTGTCGTCAGGGTGCAGGGGAACATTATAAAAGCCTGATGTCAGGTCCAATTGTGGAGAAGAATGCGTTACCACCGAGCCAGAGCGTCAGCTTGATGCGGCAGTGGATAAGCATCCTTCACAGTTCTCGCGTTCAGCCATCTGAAGTCAGTGCATACTCTGAGGTCCCCATTCGGTTTCCACACCAAGACCAGGGCAGATGCATACTCGCTGTTTGACTTCTGGATGATACCTCTCTCTTCCATCTCATTCAGAGTTGTTCTCAGTTTCTCGTACTGGCTCGGTGGTATGCATCTGTAGGGTAAACTGAACGTCCTGTCATCGACAAGATGGATATGGTGAACAAACCCCTTAGCTTCTCCACAATCCATCTTGTGCCGTGAGAAGATTGACTCATACTGCACGATGATGTCAAGGAGCTTGTCTTTCCACTGCAGTGACACTTCCCATGACTTCAGGTCAATGTTTTACAGACCCAGAGACTCAAGTGAATACATCATGTTCTCCTCTGACCTTGGTTGCACAACTTCGCCCTGCATACACTGCACGTTACATTCAACGTTGTCAGCTTTTGGCAGGTCCTCCATTGCAATACAGGGAGACACATCTGCTAACTTGGCATTCCTTCTCGGCACCACAACTCGATCAGTAGGATTGATGACCTTAACAGGCACCCATCGATCTTCCCAAAGAGGAGTAACAACTCATCCAACAAGGATATGTTTCAGCCCAGCTTTAGATCACGTTGGTTCAACAGTCGCGATACTGCCTGCCGACATCACTGTTGATTCAGGTAACTTGCTCCAAACAAGGTGCTTGCTCTGTGGTTTCAGGGTCACACATCTCTTGACCTTAACTGTACCCACTTTATCTGGAATGCAACCACCCCTCCATCGCTCTGTATTGGATAGCAGTGACAAAAATTGGCAGTGGACAGCTGTCTGGCCATTGTTGGGCGAGGAAACTAGCTTCCAGTAGCTGTCAGTGTTCTTTAGTTGGGTTAGAATGTGCTTGATGGCATTGCTGCCAAGGATCATTTGTTCTATCTGACCTGGAACAACCATTGTTGGAATGACCATCCTACATCCATAAACCATTACATCAAGGTCATATATGTCTTTGGGGAAAACACGTTGTCCACCACAGCCTATAATGACATAATCATCAGCCGTGCCTCTTGTGATATCAGGACACTGTTGTAAAAGGGACTTAACAGAGGACTCACTGATTGTACAGGCCATCGACCCACTGTCTAACAGTGCTTTGAGGGTGAGGCTCCTTGCAGAAAAACTCTCTAACATAGACATAATTTCTGCCAGAGAGACATACTGTGTACTATGTGTCTGCGGGCGTTCCTGACCACTGTGTGTAGGGACCAGGCCATGGCTCACCTCCGCATTATGCACGATAATGTCCACGGTCCTCTCAAGATGCACTGAGGGAGTTTCTTGACTACTCACTTCAGTGTGGTACTCATTCAGCACCTCCAGCGTTTCATACGCCGACCATTTATCGATAGGTTTGAACCTGAAAGTGAGAGCCAGGTCTCTACAGGGACAATTCTTAATAAACATACGGGTCACCTCCATCGCAGGGTTTTCAAATGATTTACCCTGCTCTCTTAGGCAATCAGAAGCCAAGTCAGCTGCTCTGTTTAGTCTGAGCCAGTAGTCATATGGGTCTTCCTGGTCTTTGGATAAAGTTGAGTAAAAGTCCGCTAAGGGGACAACAGAGTACCTTGTAGAGCTAAAGTGTTTCCTGAGGAGACCATAAATTATATCAGGGTTAGCATTAATGTCAGTGTTGCTATTTCTAATCCCAAACCTAACTACATCCTTAGCCTTTCCCTTCAAATGCATAAAGATTTTGTCAGCCTGTTCTTCAATCCTAACATCCCTTTTCTTAATGAATGTTCTCATCTGATCTTCCCATTCATGCACTGTAATTGAGTCTGAGCCATTACCTGCAAAACGCGGAGGTTCTTTGACCTTCCTCTGCATGACAACCTGAACCTGAGATACGTCAGACACACAACCGGGCTGATCCTCACTACCCACTACAGTATGTGTGGTTGTAGAACTGGGAGCAACTGTGCTGTGTTGCTGCATGCGTGACATGATGCTGTCAGCCAACTAATGTCCTATCTCCTGGATAACAGACCTCATCTGGGCAGCCGTACACTCAGAACTGTCACTAGCAGGAGTTGGCATAGGTGTAACATGGGGCATAGGTGTGCTGGCATGGTAGTCAACAGGATTATGAACTCTGGGACCAGGAAATGCATCCGATGAGGGTATAACACCACTCTGAGTAGGACTAGCAACAAAAAAAGGAATGGTAATAGGTATACTCCTGCCCCTACCAATACCAATGGGTGTGCCAAACCAGAAGCAGTTACCATGAGCAGACATCGTTCAGCAATTTGAAAATGAATAGACATCCAAAATCCAAAACACCATGGGAAATGAAATCACCAACTTGAAAGATATCAAAATAACAAAAGAAAATCCAAAACTTGTGTGGGACACAAAACTTCACTGTGTCACATTGTACAGCAATATTTGTATGCTGCACTATAATGCTACCATGTCAAGTGCGAGCTTGAACCAAAGAACACTGCAAACCAACGCCTCCAAGAAGCGATACAGCAGACAGGACGGCTACAGGTCTGATGTGCTTGATTGAAGTCCTGAGTCACGGCACCAATGTAACAGTTGTGGACCCGTCCTGTCATAATCACACTCTGAGGCCAGTGGATTGGATAAAGTGGTACTTTACTGCAAAATGAGTGGTTCACAGCACAA
>JBBPBX010114307.1:0-10348 GCA_038048925.1 Garcialebias charrua
TAGCCAGTTCATTGCAGATGTTATTGAAAGGTTGGATAAACCCTCAACATGCTCTTGTAGTTTTCCACTGCGGTTTGCTCACTCGTCGTCGTTGCATGTTTGTGCTGCAGCTCTGAGGTGATCAAGGCAGAAGACTTGTGCATCGACAGAGGAAAGGTGAAAACTTATAAATGAGCACATAAACTAGTGACGACTGTGATTGTTGGGTCATAATTCAGCTGGTTCTTGTTGCAGCTCTGCTGGGTCCTTTATTGTGACATCATGTGTCTCGACTATGATGGGAACATTCTGGATGCTTCTGTCGTCGCCCTGCTGGCTGCCCTGAATAACAGTAAGTGCTTTGAATGTGGAGCGGTCTACAACTAGAGAGGGGAAAACATGGTTACAGGAGTCCCTTGCTACTTAGCGGTTTGTTTATCGCGGTTTTTCAAAATAAGATTGGACATGACACACAATTGGCTTATTTTAAATTATTTAGCACCTGCTGCACATTTGTGCAGCCCAGAGCTGCAGAATAAGCTTCCTCATGCAGCTTTGTGCAGTCCATACTGCAGGATAAATTTCCTGCTGCAGTTAAACAGCTGATCAGATGTTCAGTGAGCAGAGCAGAGGGCGTGGCCAAGAGCGCTTATAGGCATGTACCAGTAGGTATCTCTGCAGACAGAAGGCATGGTGTAGTGGCAGAGAATCGGACTTGTTATCCGAAGGAACCAGGTTCGAACCCCGGCCATGGCACACCTTGGGGTGTATATGAGTGCACATCTATTTTCCCCAGCTCCCCGAGCACGACATCGCTGCTCACTGCACCACCTGGTGGTAGTTGGGTTAAATGCAGAAGACCAATTTCGTCTGTCAAGTATGGGAACGTACACAGATGACAAATGTGACAAATTATTATTATATCTGGGGGGGCACATCTGATTGAACGAAGCGTATCCGGGGGACACATCTGATTGGACGACAGCAAAATAGGCGTGTCTGGAGGGCCACATCTGATTGGACAGAAAAAAAGCTGTTTGTATTAACCACAGACATATTATGTCTATAGTGTTAACTGGTTCGACATTAGCGGCGTCTCCATAACTTCTCTTTCCACCTTTCTTAACGCAGAACTTCCGGTTACATTTCAAAATAAGAGCAACATAAATAAGTACTGGGGAGGGCTAAATGTTTGTTTTTTTAATACCTAGCCATTACATTAAAGCTGCTATACGTAGTTTTTGGAACACGCTGGAACTTAGAAAAATTTTGAACAGAGACACGTTTCTGGTCCCTCCACCTTGCTCTCGGCTCAACTGCAGCTCAGCCTCCATAGCTCCGCCTCCACTGCATGTCCTGTCGCAGCCGCTGCGATGTTCTGTTTATATGTTAATCAAACGTTCTAAAAAATAAAATAAAAACATGGAGCGCTGGTCCAGCACACCAGAACACCAGGAAATCTGCAGAGCCTCACGCAGCCACGTTGAACCCTAATTTAATTCGCTCGTGACAGATTCATTCATTTCAGTCATGGAGTCAGCGGAGGAGGAAGCGATCACTTGACTTTTGGCAAAAAAACAAAAGAAAAGTCCAGATCAGGGATGAAGAAGGGGAATTTAATACATTTGTGTCACATACAAAACAGTCCTGCATCGCTTTGCAATCCTTTGAACAAGAACGTGCACGGCCGCTGGGGCTGGAACAGGCGGGGGTGTGGGTTAGGGGCGTGAGAAGCTCTGTTTTTATTGGCTGGTTAAAAACTCTGTTTTTATTGGCTGGTTAAAAACTCTGTTTTTATTGGCTGGTTAACGGCGGGTCACTGTGGGTTTTTAGAAATGCTTTTAGTACCACCTGGAGAAGCAAAGGGACAATAGTTTTTTTCAGAGATTACTTTGTCTAACATCAGTCTGTCAGGAGATAGTGACAGAGTGAAGAAATATGTAAAAAAAATATTTTTAGAAAAGTTACATATAGCAGCTTTAAAAAACAAAATCCGGTTTGGTTGTTGAATAATGTGAAAATAGTTACAATCGATTAAGAAAGAAAGAAAAATAAAGTAACCAAAATAATACTTAAAGTGAGACTAAACCCAGGTTGAGACGGTAACTCCTCCTTCCAAAATCTCCCTGAAAATGGGCGTGTCGAGAGACAAGGAAGGGTGGAGGTAGAGTTGTGCTTTTGTTCACGCCTCCACCTGCAACAACCTAAAACAAATTAAACCTCTAGCCAACAACATACACCAAGCAACAACAAAGAATAAACATGTAGATGTATTTATCTATTCCACCCATTCCATCCAAAACCAAAGGCCTAAAACAATGAAAATGAAAATAAAAATAAAACCGCTTGTCAGGAGTGAAATGCAGCACTTCCATATAAGGTATGCACTTCTCATCTCTGCAGGGGATTGGCTCTGCTTGAACCACCTGTGTGACATCACACATGAGCAGACATGTCACACATGCATTTGCACAAATAAGAAAATTAAAGACTGTGTAAAGTGAAAATAAATGTGTGTTTTTAGTTTGTCACATGGCATAAATATGTGTTATTAATCACCCATATAAATCTGACTGATTAAAAACATTGTTTTCCTTATAAAATTAAGTGTCAAAAATCATGAAAATAAAATTCTTCATAAAAGTCACATATAGGGAATGGAGTGAGCACATTGTTATGGGTGGCGGGATGGCATCACTCTCACCCCCATGCCTGTGCTCACTCAACATTATGCATTTAGACAATTAGGGCTTGGGTTAGAGTTGGAGTGGAGGGGAAACTGGTACAATGCCAGCCTTTGCTCCTTCTCTTTCCTTTTTAAGTACACTTTAGAACAACACTCACCAACAATACATTTGGGGACGGGGGTGTGTGTGTCGGGGTCTTGATTTGTTAATTTCAATTTTATTTATTTATGTATTTATTTATATATATATATTATTTATTTATTTTTCTCTTACCCCCCTGGTTGCCTGGCGGACATTCTGGGGGTGGGCCGTCAGGGGTTGTGCTGGGGTGTGGGGGGGTTCGGGGCCTGCGGGTTTGCCGTGGGCGGGACTGGCAGTGCGCTCCCCCTGGGGCTGCTTGGGCTCGAGTGTCCTGCCCTGTCCTGCCGGCGGGGCGCGGGGTGGGCCGGATCTTGGATGTCTGCTACTCTCCACCCCAGAATGAATGGGCCTACCTCCTGGGTTTGGATGTGGGCTGCCCCATGTAGGGAGCAGGTACATGTCTTGGACCTGGGGGGTATAGAGTGTGCTTCGGGATTATGATTGGAGCGTGTCGTTATTGTTTGTCTTTCTATGACTGAGGGTGAGGATGAGGGTGGGTCTAAATGAGTGTGTCTGTGTATGAATGTTTAAGTGTCAGGCTGGGACTTGGACTGCCCCCTCTCTGATACTTCTAAGGCTACCTAGTGTCGCGCTCCTGCCACGTGGCCCCCTGGTGGGTGTTCCTCTGCCTGCGGGCGTGCTTGGGACCCTCACTATCTGGGGCTGGGCGCTTGGGCGTTGGTCGGCTCGGCCTGGTGGCTGCCTGGCGGGGCTCGGGTCCTCTGGTCCTGTCGGGTCTGGGCCTGAGGGGTGGGCGTCCCCGGTGCCCGAGCGTCGGTGTCCGGCCTTGGGGCTACGTCGGTGCGGCGGGCTCTGGCGGGGGCCTGTGCATTTGTCGCTGTTGACCCCGGGGGGTCATTGTGTGTGGTCCCTGGTGGGGTTCGTCCGGTTCTTCCCCTTGGTCGGATCTGGGGAGTGGACGAGTGGCTCGTCCTGTTCGGGTGGTCCTGGGGACTCTGGGCTCGGGGTCCTTCCTGGGGTCTTGGGCTTTGATCGCCCTTTCGTCTGTCTCGGGCTTTGGGGGGACAGATCTCTGATACTTCACAATCGCTACTAAATGTTCTATTGGAGGAACCTTATTCACTTATGCATGCTCACAACCACACACAAATGGATGCAGGGATGTATATGTAGATATATGTAGATGGGTATATAAATGAATATAAATATATATGTATGTATACTGTATATATATTTGTAGGTATGGGTATGTTTATATATAGAAATCTAATGCAAGGTCATGAATATTATCAGTCTTTATGCTTGTATGTTTCGTTGCTGTGTTCTGTCATGTGCTTTGCAGGATTGTGGACGGAGGTTTGGTGTGTTTGCCTTGTGCTCTTTTTGTGGATAATTGTTGTTTTGTAGTCTCACTTTCTCTTTTCTTTCTTTCTCTCTATTTAAAAAATAAATAAATAAAAAAAAAATACATATTGGAGTGAGAGGATGGCTATAAGGTGTGAAGGGAGGCCATCTATAAATGGAAAAAAAAAAAAATCATGAAAATACATTATTTTCCCTTGCTCTGAAACTGTGGGGGCGTGTCAGTGCAGGGAGTGGTTTCAGCGCAGTTCTGCTGAGCTGAGCTGAGCGAGGCAGACAGCAGAGATCCACCTGCTCCGTTTTTATCTAAGTTCTGGCTGCCAGCAGCTCCTTTTTCCAAGAGTTACGCTGTTTTTAGTGCACTAACAACTCTGGTTTTGTTTTTAAAGTTGAGGACACAAAGATACTTCATAACTCCGATGTTATGTGTTTAATAATAAGCGCTATTTTAGAAGATGAGCAGCGGACTCGCTGCACCCGGTCCGACCCGGTCACATCGCATGCGGGGTCTGTGTTGGTGATTAAAATAAAGAGTAATCACGTTGATAACTAAGTTATCTCATCTGTGTCAGCGAGTCACTGCGTTTCACGGCGCGCGTGGCAGGAGCTCAACGCACACACACACACACACACACGCGCGGCGCGGAGCTGCAGGTGGCCACTCCAGCAGCAGCCTGGGTTTGTTCTGACTCCCTCCTGCGTCTCAATGTGGGTGCCCTGACCATTGCGACATCCAGGGAAGATGCAGGAACGAGGCATAATTGATTAGCTAGCTAACGATGAACAAAATATCCATGCTATTGCTATCTGATGCTATCTGCGATTCGCGAGTGAACGGCTCCACCCATGCGAAGAACAATTTATATGACTGGAGCAGCAGGGGGTAGTGCTAGGTAGTCCCCGATTTACGAGCGAGATCCGTTACAACGAGGCGCTCGTAAACCGGAAATCTCGTAATTTGGAACGGCCGCCATTTCGCTCGTAAATCCGGAAATCCGCTCGTAAATTGGAACGGTTTTCGCTAGCGCGCCTAAAAACACTCTATTTTCATCTAAAAACTACTTTTGAGTGCATAAAAATGATCGGAAACGTGTGTTTATATGCTTAACTAGCTAACTGTAGTGAAAAAACACATGAAAACTCAGTATTTTTTTCGTTTTTTCCAAAAATGTGCAGCTCGTAAGTCTGGAACCTCGCAGATCAGAGCGCTCGTAAATCGGGGACTACCTGTACTAATGAGGACCGCGTGACGAAACGCGGTCACGTTTAAACCACGCCTAAAAAATCCTGAAACAAGCATGTCTTCATACACAGTTTCATCTATAACTCCAAAATTAATTGAGCTACTATTTTGAGACTTTTTACTCATTTACAAGATTACAATTATCACATTTATAATGTTTATTTAAGAAAATGTTGAAATTCACTTTACACGGTCTTTAAGGTGTAATCCACCAGTTCAACCCATAGAACTACCGTAAACACATTTTTAGACCAAATATTGCCAAATATTGCCAATTTACACAGATATGCACAATTATGTGAGAATAAACACAGCCATAGTGCTATAACATTTTAAACACATTCTAGGGAGTTTATCAGCTAAAAAATGTTAATTTTGGGTTTAGTCGCACTTTAAACTGGCATTGGGACAAAGGATGTTTCCTTTAACTTCACATTTTCTTGTTCAACGTTTTAAATCAGTCACTGCAGATGAGTGATGGTCAGTTTCTGTAAGATTTCTGCAACTGGACCAGGTACAGTATTTCTGTTTACTGGTTAGCTTCCTCAGCTGTCTCACATTTTAAGGGTCAATCCTACTCCATGTTTCAGCTCCTTTCATAGATCAGCTCTCATAGAAGAGCACTTCTAAAGAGGGAATTTTGTTTTCAGCTTTTGTTTTGGACCATTATCTCGTTACAGGACTCATGATCTTTAATTGAGACCAGACTTTTTGACAAATGGGAGCCGGTTTTGCTTCAGATGCTTCATATTTCATTGTACCCAGACCACACTCAAGCCAACCTGTGTCAGATCCTACAACCCAAGAACAAAAGAGAATCTTCTTGTGTTTGACAGCAGATATGACACTGTTTCTTAGAAACCTTCAGTAAAAAACAAAAAAAGACCTGACGTAACTTACCTAAAGAGCCAGTAAATACAGCTAGCCAATCAGTGTTTGCCCTTTAGAAACACCTATTCTCCAGAAACGCCCACTTTTGGTCTGCAGAGAACACCTTCTCCATGCAGGTGGCAGGGAGCTGAAATCATGACGTTCTGTGTCTTTTAGAGCGTTTAGAGTTTATAAACATTGTTTAGAATATTGCAAGAGTGGGAAGGGTTTAAAACGCCTTTATATATATAAAAACTAAAATAAACTACTACTTGTACTACTATTCCTATTCCGCAGTTTTTCACTTATCGCAGGTCTTCAGGGTACGGATCCCCTGCGATAAATGAGGGACCACTGTATTTGGCTTTCTATTTTTTATGTGGGAATTTTGCAGAGGAGCAAAGGTATTTTTATTTTAGTCGTTTAATTTAGTTTCTTCCCAACAGCTCAGCTCCCAGAGGTCACCATCAACAAGGAGACGTGTTTACCAGAGGTGAATTTCGAAAAGAGACACAGTCTCTGTATTCACAAGCATCCAGTCGGCACCTCCTTTTGTGTCTTTGATGAGTAAGTTTACCTCATTCAGGTAAAGTTCTACATTTTTGTTGGTCACTTCAGTCTGGACTAATTATAACATTTTCCATTTGCAGCTCTGTATTTATTGTAGACCCCACAGCTGAGGAGGAGAGTCTGTCAACTGCACGGCTCACTGTGGTGACGGATGAAGACGATCGACTCTGCTCGCTACACAAACCAGGTCAGAAACAACAAAAAAATAGTTTTTTATAGAAAAAAATGTGTTCTTGGAATATATATGCTTTAGCTCCACTCTCTCTTTGAAACGTCTCCAGGTGGATCATCGCTGTCAGGCGAGAAGCTGCAGGAGTGCATCAAGCGAGCAACAACACGACAGAGAGAGATCCAGAAACTCATTGAGAAAGTTACACACAGTGTAAAACCTGCACAATAACACACAGACAAAGGCTTTTATCTAAAAGTTGTATTTCCACTGTCAATATATATTCTTTTTTTTTTTAACAATAAAACTGCTGACAAAGACTGCTTTAAAAAATTATTTTTTTTCAGTGTCCAGAAATGTCTCACACTCAGCTGAAGTCATGTACGAATACACTCATGGCTCCTGGACTTATTAAAAGGTAACACCTTTCCAAAATATGCTGTACAAAAGCAAACTGTGTTGCATGTTGATTTCGAGTCCTCGTGTGAGCCCCGTGTCCTAACAGAAGACTTCCAACAGACCGAGAGGTAGAGAGCTGCCCCCAGGCAATACTCCAAGATCAAGTTTGCATTTTCACATGTCGCGGTTACGTGGAGGATTTGGTGTCGACAAGCTCAGCTAGGATCTGTGCTTAAAGGGCAGTTTCTACCGGAGTCAACATGGCAGCCTCATGCAAAAAGTTCTGAGAATGTGCATTCGTGGCCCGCTCAGCCCACAAGGCCTTTGCAGAGAAAAGTCTTCCTAAAGTAGAAATATGTCGCTGTGGAAGCTCATCTTCAAGACCCGTCTTCTTTTTGATCATTTCAAAAAATATCACTAAGGTCCTGTGAACGAAGGGCTCCCTGTTGTAAAAACTTGATGCTCCACAGTGGACAAAGTGTCTTTCGAGAACCAATACATACAAATTTATCCGTTAGAAAAAAGTATATATATATATTTTTAGTCTGCTTGTCTTTAAAGTGACGCAGACAAAGAGCACAGTATAGATCATGAACGTCCTCTCGTAGCTGGAAAGGGGCTTTAGTGTGATCTCAGTCTGTTATGACTTTGAAAGAGGCTGCGGTGTGGTCCTCTTCCTCTTACTTCTTGGTTGACTGGCGGTATGTTGCCGTGGCCCCGCCCCCTGAGGAGCTGCTGCTCCCATAGCCATTTGCTGCTGCTGCATTTGGTGCTGCAAGAATTGCAACTGTTCAGTAGAAACAAAGAGAAAACGCATCAGGAGAGTTTCACTAAAATAATTAAAGATCATATTTGTTATGCGTGCAAGCATTTTGCATGGTTAATAGTAATATTAAACAGACCCCCTCACTGAAATGGGAATCGAATTACACTTTTACGCTGCTTTGCGCCACCGTGCTGCGGGTTAGTGAAACCGAACTAAAGGCTGATATGTACGACATTCAAGAAGAGTTTGCAGTGAAATATAGAAAAAAGGTTAATGGTTTGCGGAGGGGAGGGGGAGGAAGTGTTGGGGAGTGAGGCAGGATGCAGTCAAGCAGCACCAGTGTTGTCTGGAGACAAATGAATGACTGAGATCCCAGCAAAACAAACATGCAGCTTCACAGTTCTGCCCAGAGAGGAAGTCAACTTAATCTATAATTCATGTCTGCAGTGGAACAGCCTATTATTTATTTCATGATGCAACCAGGAAACTTTTGGAAAGAATAAAAGTATCATCCTGTGGCTAAGATCTGTGTAAGAACATGCCTGCTTTTTAGCTTGACACATAGTTGCTGCCATTGAAAGCGTTGGTGTTTGTTGCTGTGGTCTTCATCAAAACAGTGTATCACCAACAGAACATTCAACACAGAATGAAGTGGCTCTTGCACAGTAAAATGTGGTATCCGAGGATTTACAAAAAAACTGAACCTTAGATGACACTTTTAACTTTAACTATGTCGTTAGTTTTTAACTGGGGGGTACCATTAAGAAGTCAGTATTTTCCATGCAGTTAATAGCAATCAGTGTGATCCCTGTTTGAAATACGAGGAAGGATTTCTTACAGAGGAATTAATGTTTTGGGGGCTGCAGTGAATAGTGACTTAGATTCAAAAACATTGAAGCAGTTTGAATAAACGCTAAATTGAAAAAAATTGACAGCTTGCAAACTTTACATATTTTGTCAACCAAACATTTGTGTTTGTACTCACTATAAATATTCTTACTATAAATATTCTTTCACTGATCAGCGGCGTCCAACAGTTTATGTAAAAACTGGTTCACACACATTCTTATACAGTAGTCCCTCGTTTCGCGGACTTGCTCTATTGCGGTTTTTCAAAGTAAGATTAGACACGACACACGATTGGCTGATTGATGGATGAGCCATGGACCGTTTTATTTAAAGGACAACACCCACCGTGACAGTAACAATTCACCATATTGGAGAATTACTGTAGTATTTTATGAATTTTATTTTCATTTTTGCATTTGGGCCAGGCGAGGGTTAAAAAAATAAATAAATAAAAAACCACTCCCGAATGAATCCGGAAACCTGGCCGAAGAGTCCCGAAGGGTCATGCCTCTTATTACATGGATCTCCACCCAGAAGGCAGAAGGTAGGAGTGAGTTTCCATGGAGGTTTATGAGAGAGAGTGCGTTAAAACTGCATATTTCCTGCATATTTCCATTTCCATTTGTGTGTATATGGACCAGCGCTCTGATTTTATTTATTATTTATTTTATAACACCGCTGCGGACCTTTTGCTGCTCTCATTCTGCCCCTGAGGAGCGAGCCGCGCGGTCTCTGGCTCCTCGTTCCGCTGGTTCCTCGTTCCTTTGAAGTTCCTCGTGCCGGTGTAATTTGCTCCCTCGAGTGTATGTATCTGCTCTTATCTCTCGTCAGCCTTGTTGCGCAGCACGGGTCGGGAAGCATGCGCGCGGGCAGAGCTCAGCTGCGAGGCTGGGTGCCTTTCTGATCACGGGGCGAGAGAATAAAAAGTCGATGCGGAAATGAATGAATTTGTCGCGATCAAACGAATTAAACTAGTATGTCTAAGTGGATGCTCGCTCAGAATATGAGTGAGCGACAGCAGGATTAATCAACAGGCAGCTTTAGGGAATATTTAAAAATGCTTCCTTTTTCTTTTCCTCTGCTCGCCTGTAACTCCAAGGCGTCACTTTGGTGACGTGAATGCCCATATATGGAGAGGGGCAGATTTTCCCGGAGCTGCATGCTAAAATCTGCTATAAATCATGAAATAACACATTTAGTGTTATTTCTCCACAATATAAGTAAACGCTCCTGTATTATTTTTAAATAAACTAATAAATATTAATGGCGATGCAATTTGAAAACATGGTGGGTGTTGGGCTTTAAAGAGGAACTAAACCCAGGTTGAGACGGTAACTCCTCCTTCCAAAATC
>JBBPBX010114308.1:0-10347 GCA_038048925.1 Garcialebias charrua
ATTTACGAGCGGATTTCCGGATTTCCGAGCGAAATGGCGGCCGTTCCAAATTACGAGATTTCCGGTTTACGAGCGCCTCGTTGTAACGGATCTCGCTCGTAAATCGGGGACTACCTGTATATATATATATTTTTAATGAGATGCATACTCGTAAGTCCGGAACCTCGTAAGTAAGAGCGCTCGTAAGTCGGGGACTACCTATATCTGGGTGTTACAGTGAGAGCTTTGCCTTTCGACTCAGCTCTCTCTTAACCACTACAAACCTGTACAGCGTCCGCTTCACTGCGGACGTGGCACCTATCCGCCTATCGATCTCACGCTCTAGTTTTCCCTCATTTGTGAACAAGACCCCGAGATACTTAGACTCCTCCACTTGGGGCTGGACCTCCTCCCCGACCTGGAGAGGGCACTCTACCCTTTTCCGGCTCAAGACCATGGCCTCGGATTTGGAGGAACTGATCCTCATCCCGGCCGCATCACACTCGGCTGCAAACCGCTCCAGCGAAAGCTGTAGATCACGACCTGATGAAGCCAATAGGACCACATCATCTGCAAAAAACAGAGAAGCGATTCTAAGGCCACCAAAACGGATCCTCTCAACACCTTGGTTGCGCCTAGAAATTCTGTCCATAAAAGTTATGAACAGAATCGGTGACAAAGGGCAACCTTGGCGGAGTCCAACTCTCACTGGAAACGAGCCTGACTTACTGCCGGCAATGCGGACCAAGCTCTGACACCGGTCGTACAGGGACCTAACAGCCCATATCAATGGGCCTGGTACCCCATACTCCCGGAGTACCCCCCACAGAACCCCCCGAGGGACGCGGTCGAATGCCTTTTCCAAGTCCACAAAGCACATGTAAACTGGTTGGGCAAACTCCCACGCGCCCTCCAGGACCCTGCTGAGGGTGTAGAGCTGGTCCAGTGTTCCACGACCAGCACGAAAACCACACTGCTCCTCCTGAATCCGAGGTTCGACTATCTGACGGACCCTCCTCTCCAGAACCCCTGAATAGACCTTACCAGGGAGGCTTAAAGGTGGAGTCTGCAGTTTCTGTAGAACATCAGCACTTAGAAAAAATTTCAACAAGCAAAGCATTCTGATCCCTCCCCCTCAGAGCCATATATGGCACTGCCCCCTTGTGGTCTGTTAAAATTCAAATTCAAGCTCTGTTTTTATTGGCTGATTCGAATTCAAGCTTGGTTTTTATTGGCTGGTTACAAACTCTGTTTTTATTGGCTGTCAGTGTCCTGGGGCCTCATGTACAAAGACTTGCGTAGATTTCTTACTGAAAAGTAACGTACGGACAAATCCAGAAAAGTGTCCACGCACAAAAAAATCCAGATTTATCAAACTGTGCGTACACCGGAATCCACGCACATTCCTTATGTACAACACAATCAACGTGGAATTCAGCGCACATGAGAGAGTGGCCGACTCCGCCCTTGACACGCCTCCGTATGAATATGCAAAGTCATTCAAATATGCCATGCACGACAGGAATGTCGTCTCTGCTCCATTGCAAATCATGTCGGAACGTGGAAAAAAGAGGAACTTCACGGACTGTGAACAGAAATCACTTCTGAGTGAGGCAGAGAAGCACGGAAAAAGGCTTCATTCGGCACGCACAGTGCAAAACAAACCATCCACTTTTAAATAAGAAGTTGACCAAGCTGATCTAACATGCCTGTATAGCTTAGTGGCGAACGCGCCCGCCCTTCGTCCCAAAGGTCGTGAGATCGACTCCCGCTTGGTACAATGTTTTTTTTTTTCATTCCGGATTTAAAGACCACAGGAAAACTATTGAATGAAACAACAAGAAATAGAACAATACATGAAATGAAAGGAAGCAGACGATTTATTGTTTTGTAAATAGTTTTCATGTGTATTTCAATCTGGAACGAAAAGAAAAAGAAAAACGTTGTACCATGCGGGAGTCGATCTCACGACCTTTGGAACTAAAGGCAAGCGCTTTACCCACTGACCTAAACGTAGGCGTGTTAATACAGCTTGGTTAACTTCTTATTTAAAGAAATTACATCTCATTGTTGTCAATATTGTTGCCACTATCTGGCGCATGCTTTTATATCCACTCATCTAATTGCGTCCATGTGGATGTAATAATCGTTAATCATGTGTGTTTGGTGGGATTTATGATTGTTTTCATATCATGGACACAGTTTCACAGATCACCTGTAAGTGTCGCCAAAGGAACAATAACCACAGAAACGTGCGCACGCAAGCAGGGGAGCAGCCGTGGATTCGTACGTGGAAGCGCAGATATTCCCGTTCATATCAGATTTGATACATACGCCACTTTGCGTGGAAAGTGACGTGCGCAATGTTTTTGTGCGCACGCATGGTTGATACATGAGGCCCCTGGTCACTCTGTGTTTTCAGTGTTTTTATAAATGCTGATAGAGAAGCAAGGGGACTATAGTTTTTTTCAGAGATTACTTTGTCTAACATCAGTTTGTCAGTAGATAGTGACTGAGTGAAGAAATATGTTAAAAATATATTGTTTGAAAAGTTACAGACTACATTACAATCTTACATACTGTAGCTTTAAGAGTGTGATCCCCCTATAGTTGGAACACACTCTACGGTCCCCCTTTTTGAATAGAGGAACCACCACCCCAGTCTGCCAATCCAAGGGAACTGCCCCCGATGTCCACGCAATATTGCAGAGTCGCGTAAGCCAACACAACCCCACAACATCCAGAGCCCTAAGGAACTCAGGGCGAATCTCATCCACCCCCGGAGCCCTGCCACCGCGGAGCTTTTTAACCACCTCGGTGACCTCAGCACCAGAGATTGGAGAGCCCGACCCAAAGTCCCCAGGCTCCGCTTCCTCAGTGGAAGACGTGCCAGTAGGATTGAGGAGGTCTTCGAAGTACTCCGCCCACCGACTCACAACATCCCGAGTTGAGGTCAACAGCACGCCATCCCCACCATAAATGGTGTTGGTCGCGTACCGCTTTCCCCCCCTGAGACGCCGGATGGTGGACCAGAATCGCCTCGAAGCCGTACGGAAGTCATTCTCCATGGCCTCTCCGAACTCCTCCCACGCCCGAGTTTTTGCCTCAGCAACCACCCGAGCCGCATGCCGCTTGGACTGTCGGTACCTATCTGCTGCTTCCGGGGTCCCACAGGCCAAAAAGGCCCAATAGGACTCCTTCTTCAGCATGACAGCATCCCTCACCGCCGGTGTCCACCACCGGGTTCGAGGGTTGCCACCACGACAGGCACCAACAACCTTGCGGCCACAACTCTGATAAGCTACCTCGACAATAGAGGCGCGGAACATGGCCCACTCGGGCTCAATGTCCCCCGCCTCCCTCGGAACGTGTTCAAAGCTCTCCCGGAGGTGGGAGTTAAAGCTCCGTCTTACGGGAGACTCTGCCAGACGTTCCCAGCAGACCCTCACAATTCGTTTTGGTCTGCCAGGTCTGACCGGCATCCTCCCACACCATCGGAGCCAACTCACCACCAGGTAGTGGTCAGTTGACAGCTCCGCCTTTCTCTTCACCTGAGTGTCCAGGACATGCGGCCGTAGCTCTCAATTTACCGATCGATCTACGTTCCCACCCTCATCTATGGTCATGAGCTTTGGGTTGTGACCGAAAGAACGAGATCTCGGATACAAGCGGCTGAAATGAGTTTTCTCCGCAGGGTGTCTGGACTCTCCCTTAGAGATAGGGTGAGAAGCTCAGTCATCCGGGAGGGACTCGGAGTAGAGCCGCTGCTTCTCCACATCGAGAGGAGCCAGTTGAGGTGGCTCGGGCATCTGGTTAGGATGCCTCCTGGACGCCTCCCTGGTGAGGTGTTCCGGGCATGTCCCACCGGGAGGAGACCCAGAGGAAGACCCAGGACACGCTGGAGGGACTATGTTTCTCGGCTGGCCTGGGAACGCCTTGGGATTCCCCCAGAGGAGCTGCTCCAAGTGGCTGGGGAGAGGGAAGTCTGGGCCTCCCTACTTAGGCTGCTACCCCCGCGACCCGACCTCGGATAAGCAGACGAAAATGGATGGATAGATGGATGGTGTTACAGTGACATAAAAACATAAAAATTTGTTCAAAGCGAATCTGACTCCACTGTTGAACCAAGTGAAAAGATCCCTCACAAAATGGACGCCACTTTCCATGTCCTTGGTAGGACGTATAAACTCAATTAAAATGACTATACTACCCAAATTTTTATATGTTTTTCAGGCACTACCTATTTTTATTCTTAATATGTTTTTCAACGAGCTGGGTTCAATTTTTCCATCCTACATATGGAGGAGTAAACGTCCAAGGCTTAATAAGATGCATCTTCAAAAACCTAAAGAGGAGGTGGGGGTTTGGTCTTCCCAACTTTCGGTTTTATTATTGGGCTGCTAACCTCAGATGCTTAGTGCACTGGTATTTTTACCATAACCTGAGTAATTGCCCTGAATGGGGGCCTATGGAATTACACAACAACAGTAATATATCTCTACCGGCTATGCTTTGTGCTCCTCTTTCACTCTCCTCACCCAACTCCATTTTAAATCCTGTAGTGAAACATTTACAAAAAATACGGGGCCAGTTTAGGAAATATTTTAAACTTAAGGATTTTTGCCCTCTAAGCCCCATTACATTTAACCATCTGTTTAAACCATCTCTTCAGGGGTGTTTTTGGGGTGGCACAGGAGCGGTCTTACTCATTTTAAGGACCTTTTCATTGAGAAGAAATTGGCATCATTTGAATAACTTAGCAATAAGTATGGTCTACCACAATCCCACTTTTTTTTTTTTAGATATTTACAAGCCAGAAATTTTATTCAATCACGTTTTTCAGGCTCAGTTTCTCTACCGTCTACACTGTTGGAAACCATCTTACAATTGAACCCGACCCGTAAAGGGCTTATTTCACGGCTTTACAATCTAATGTTGAACATGATGGAGACCTCCTCACCCAAACTTAAAACTTTATGGGAGGATGACTTGGGCATGACCATTCCAGATGAGACATGGGCTTCTATACTTAAACTTGTTAATACGACATCTCTGTGTGCGTGCCATTGTCTTATTCAGTTTAAAGTGGTGCATAGAGCCCACTTCTCTAAAAGCAAACTGTCTCGTATTTATCCGGAAATCACCCCATACTGTGACAAATGCAAAATTGCTGAGGCCACACTGGTTCATATGTACTGGTCCTGTCCCAGCCTTGGTCAGTTCTGGACAAATGTTTTTAACATCCTGTCCACATTCCTCAGAGTGGAAGTAACACCTAGCCCTCTCCTGGCTCTATTTGGCATCAATTTGGCCTCTATCAGCCTCCAAAAGACAAGTATTGTCTTTTTGTTCCTTGCAAGGCGTGCAATTCTAATCAGATGAATGGGTGCTGCCTCTCCAACTCATAAACAGTGGTTATATGACCTTTTGTCATGCCTGAAACTAGAAAAAATAAGGTGTTCTCTTCAGCATTCTACTGAGATAAAAAAAATATATATGGGGGCCTTTTCTTGATACATTCCAAAATATACAATAATATTTCAGGTGAATTCTTTGTTTTATTTTTTATTAAAATGTGCTCGCTCTTTTTGTCATGTTTAAGGATGTAATGTGTAGACAATGACATATCAAGTGATCTGGATAAGAGTGAATGGGATTATTTTGTAGAGATATTTTTTGTTTCTGCTTAAAGGTTCAGTATGCAGTTTCTGTAGAACTGCAGCAGTTAGAAATATTTTCAACAGGCAAAGCATTCTGATCCCTCCCCCTCAGAGCCATATGTGGCTCTGCCCCCTTGTGGTCTGTTGAATTTCAAATTCAAGCTCTGTTTTTATTGGCTGATTCAAATTCAAGCTCTGTTTTTATTGGCTGGTTACAAACTCTGTTTTTATTGGCTGGAAAATGGCGGGTCACCTTTTCTTTTTAGAAATGCTTATTTACCACCTGGAGAAGCAAGGGGACAATATTTTTTTTTTTAAAATTCAGAGATTACCTGGCTAACATCAGTCTGTCAGGAGGTAGTGACAGAGTGAAGAAATATGTTCATAAAAAAAGCTACATACTGCAGCTTTAAGTATGTTGTTTAAACAGATCATATGTATGACGTCTTTTGTACCCACTGTTTCTTATTTGTACCGGTATGTATAAAAAGAAAAAAACTTTAATTAAAAAAACAGTGATAAAAAAAAACTGTGACTTATGTCAGAAAATATGGTAGATGGTTAAGATAAGATAAGTCAAGTTAAGATAAAACTTTATTGTCCACCAAGGTGAAAATTTTCCTTAGGCTGTCCAACCATAACATAAAATTCATTCATACAATCAAAATATCAACAATTTGTGCATAAAATAAAACACCCTGATGCATGCTCAATAATCCAGGTAGAAAAATCTAAAAAAAGCTAAGTCTGGTCCTCTGGACATTCAAAAAACAAAACAAAGCAAAAAAAGGGCCAAAAGGATGGCCTAGCACAGAAGATCAACATCATCAGGTCAGGACTCTGCGGTCTACACTCATCTCCAGGCCAGCGGTCACTCTTTCAGGGATGAAGATGTTCACATCCTTGATAGAGAGGAACGATGGTTTGAGAGAGGAGTAAAGGAGGCCATCTTTGTGAAAAGAAACCGTCCATCATTAAACAGGGGTGGAGGCCTCCGGGTTCAACTGTCCCCCTCTTACAATGCTGTTATTGCTAGTATCACTCAGCCCTCTGTGAATAGCAAACAACCATCAGGGTGCTAACGATCCATCGTTAGGCTGATGGTCCTCCTTGATCATGTGAGCAGCTGGTTTCGGCTGTCATCAGCCAACTGGTTGATCCACTGTGAGAGGGTGCTATTTATAATGCCTCCTACCCACTGCCCCCTTTGTCGAGCGGCCGAAGCGGCCGGTTTACATTCAAAGTCTATGGAGGAGACGCGTGGAGTCACGGCGAACAAGGAAGCGGCGAGATTCGAGTGATCGAAGCGGCGCGACGGCAGCCTGCACACGCACGCGCGCGTCGCCGTCGAGCCGCAGACGTCCCAAATGTTGATCTCTGGCGGCTCGACGCATCCGGCAAACAGTCGGGAGAGCCTCGCTATCTGATTACACAACCACAACGGGACTTTTTTCGGACTTTTTAAACTCACCGGATCGAGCCTCCAGGAATTGGACCCAAACTCCGGTAAGAAACGTGGCATTTTTACAGTTGCTGCTGACAGGCTGCTGTCCTCTCCAGTGTAGATCACCCCAAACATAAAAAAAAGTTTTAATCTCATCGAAGACCGTCGGAGGTGCAGTTAAAACAACAACTGAACCCGGAAAACAAGCCAGAGACCCCTCCCTCTGCTACCCCCTAGTGTACGTCATCAGACGGTGTTCAGTGGTTCAGTGGGACCGTGACCAGCGGCAAAAAGGGGACGGCAGGCGCGTTTCGAGTTGTGCAGTGGGTAGGAGGCATGAGCTGAATACAGCGTCTCAGACTGAGGAAGTCTTTTGGACGAAAGACGAAACGTTTCTACAATTTTTTTGTTTTGTTTTGTTTTTTGAATGTCCAGAGGACCAGACGTAGCTTTTTTAGATAAAATAAAACACTTTGCATACCATAGGTTGATGTTACCATTTGGTTTGGTTAAGAATGGTTATTGCACTAAGAATAAATTACTTATTATAGATGTTCTTCCTTGCCAGGGGGACCCTATAACAGCTTCCTGAGCTCAGAGGTTCAAACTAACGATAAAGAGGATGGGTGCTATCTGCTAAAATATTCCAAAAGTCTTCCTTGTTCTTTCTGCAAACAATTGAGGCAGAGCTTTTAGTGGTTTCCCCACTATTTTACCTGCCATTGAAAAAAAATCTTAAAAGTTTGTTTTTTAGTCTAAAGCTCCGATGACCATACCAGGCAGGGAGGTGAAAAGTTAAAACACTCAACAATTGCCTTGTACACAAGCTCTAAAGTTTGCTGACAAAGATAGTCTCAGTGAGCATTTCTTAAATATTCATGTGCTGATCATAACATTTGAATATCATGAAAAAATGGATTTATTTCAGTAATTCCATTCAGAAAGTGAAACATATATTCATTATACACAGACTGATATATTTCAAATGTTTAATGTTGATGATTATAACCAACAACAAATGAAAACCCCAAATTCAGTATCTCAGAAAATTCCAAGATTTTCCAGACCCAACAATTCAAATGAGCAGAAGAGCTGAATGTCACTATCAGAGCAACCTGGGCTCTAATAACACCTTAGCAGTACCACAGACTGATCGACTCCATGCCACACTGCATTGCTGCAGTAATCCAGGCAAAAGGAGCAACAACTAAGTACTGTATATATGTAGTTTCTTATACTAATAAGGCAATTTCCATTTATGAAGGACGTGGTTTCTAATGGAAAAAGGAGCCATAAAGAAATCACTAACCATCCGATTTTGCAGCTTAATGCTTTATTCACCCCTAAGTTTTCTACAGGTAGTCCCCGATTTACGAGCGCTCTGATCTACGAGGTTCCAGACTTACGAGCTGGCAAATTTTTGGAAAAAACGCAAAAAATACTGAGTTTTCATGTGTTTTTTCACCACAGTTCGTTAGCTAAACATGTGGACACACGTTTCCGATCATTTTTATGCACTCATAAGCAGTTTTTTGATGAAAAACGAGTGTTTGTAGTCGCGCTAGCGAAACCGTTCCAATTTACGAGCGAAATTCCGGATTTACGAGAGACATGGCGGCCGTTCCAAATTACGAGATTTCCGGTTTACGAGCGCCTCGTTGTAACGGATCTCGCTCGTAAATCGGGGACTACCTGTATTTAATTTTCCAATATTATGTGAATGACTCAAATAAATCTTAATAACTCTAAACAAGAAAGAATATCTACATTAAGTTTTGTCTTGACACATAAGCAGTTTTATAATGCAATATAAATATTTCATAAACGAAACATAATCGTGCATATCATTTTTATTTTAAGAGTCAAAGCTTTGTGGCATTTGCAGGTGTTATTTAGGTGTAAAGAAAGTAAATGTCTAAAGATTACACAACCCTGGTATTAATGGAAAACGTCTTGTTTCTCTTCTTACAGACGGTTGATTTTCAACTATGGAAAACTTCACAAGATCTCATAATTTTGTCAAAAAATGCTACTTATCGTCTGGAGAAGATGAAAAAGAAAAGATGAAAGACTTTGTGTACAAGCATTTGAAAGAAGTAACTGATGCAGAAGAATCGCCTCTCAACGATCATGGGATTTCATCGAAGAAAGACAAACCAACTGCTAAAAGCCATTTTAAATTTCAGCAGCGGGCTGTTTTCTCTGGAAAAATTCTGAGTTTTGGTTGCTCTGTGTGTAAAGACAGTGCAACCTTTAGCCCTAATGATCTTCTTAAACATTTCCGAGCCACTCATAAAGGAACTCTTCCCACATACCCATGCGAATTGTGTGATTTTATCACTAATGAGTTCCCTGTTCTTCAGCGCCATCGAATTGAGCACAGGGACACCCTGGTTACCTGTGAGCTCTGCAATGATAACATTCAGTACTCTCTGCTCCTCCTCACCAGACACTACATGATGTGTCATAGTATTAATGGACAATTCAAATGTGACTGGTGCGAGTTTATTACTGTTGATGCAGGAACCTTCGTTCAGCATATCCACCATCATAATGAGAGGCACTGGAAGTGTTCAAAATGCAAACATATTAGCTTGAATAAAGAAGATCATCAGAGTCATACAAATGGTCACTCTGGGACATTCCCTTATACGTGTGAGATCTGTGGATATGGTGCAGCAAGGAATGAGCTCCTTCAAAAGCACACAGCAGCTGTTCACAAAGAGGAGGCTGAGAGAAGAAAGGTGACTGAAGATAGTGGCTCATCACAGGAAACTCAGAGAATGCCAAAATTAAAGTCTCATTCTGGAAATGTATCAAACCAAAATGGCAGAATATTCAACCATGAGTTGTCATCATTGGAGACCCACAACTTTATGGACATGACTGTAGCAAAGAAGGACAACATGACTTGGAGCAGAAGTTCTCAAAACGTAGAACCGTCAGCAGAAGTTATGTTACAGGAAGGTGAGAAACAAAGCTCCAATGTAGAAAGTCACTGCAACGCTAATGGACTCACTGTTTTGATGGTTAAAAACAAAATCTCTCTTCCGCCTAACTGTACAACCAAAGTGATGGGATTTAAGATGGTTGATGGCAAAAAACATTTGGTTCTCAAAGTAATACCCACAGCAAAGCAAGACTTCCCTCCTCAGAAGCACTCCATTGCTGATGGTGATTGCCCTTTAGTACCAAATCCTGAAACGGCTGAAAATAAGGTCCCAGCTGAGAGCGAGCAATTATCTGATGGAAAAAGTGCAACAT
>JBBPBX010114309.1:0-10347 GCA_038048925.1 Garcialebias charrua
CCAAGTGCTTCATCTTGAATTGAGTAACATATCAAGCAAATTAGGCAAGAAAATAAACAAGTGGTACATTGACATCCCCCATCACTGAAGGATTCAAACAGTGAATGTTTGCCGTTTTTGAGATGTGTTTTTCTGAACGGAAATTTTTCATTCATTCATTCAACCTTTGTTTGTACAGGTTAATCCCATTGAGCCTAATTGGGACTCATTTACAAGAGAGACCTGATTGCACATTTTGCACAAATTGAACAGAGATTGCAAGTAAACCTTCTTGTTTTTGGTGCAAGATATTTAACTGGGTATAAGATACAAGAGAGATAGTTTTTTTTTTTTCTTGTCCGAAGTGGCACAGTGTGACAGATTTTGGCGAGTGAAGGGAGTAGTTTTAGCCATTACCAGTCACAATGACGGAGCCAGGGGGTGGTCAATGGTGGCCTCGGAAGCCATAGATTAAACTTCAGCTATACCCCAAACATTTGAGGAAATGATAACTTAAGGCGATAAATAAACTAGAAAGCACAGTTTCCTCAAATGATAGGGGTGGCCTGTTAATATTAATATATGTCCTGATGCATGCTCAATAATCCAGGTAGAAACATCTAAAAAAAGTTAATCCTGGTCCTCTGCACATTCAAAAAACAAAACAAAACAAAAAATTGTAGAAACAATTCATCTTTCCTCCAAAAGTCTTCTTCAAATATATGATGGTGGCCATCTTGGATTTTGACACAGCAACCTCATTTTTGAAAGGAAAATGTCTTACGCCTAGATGCAGACACATGCCAAAATGGAAGTCAACAACTCCCTTATTTTCCAAGTTATCATGCTCATAACACGGACAGATGGATGGACGGTATTTCCACTTCCCTTTCTTCACTCAGTGAAGGGGGCCAGCAAAAAAATCAAAGACACAGAGGAAAATGGGACAGGGCATGAAAACCACAATGCCAGACAACAAATGTGGGGAGGACTGGGAGACTAAATAGACAGGGGCTGATGAGGAAATTGGAGACGTCTGGCTAAACGACAACAGGAAACGTGACACAAGAAAAAAACACAAAGAAAATATAGAAACTGTTATAAATAAACATCAAAACAGAAAACTAAACTGAATTAAACACCGATCACAAGAGAAATGTAGGCAATGAATGTAATATGAAGTGTTTACATCTGTGTCCAGTGTCCGAGAACTACGTGACTTAATAAAGTTATTTAGGAACTCAATTTATAGTTTAATATATTTCAGTATTTACCAAATGTAGAATGTAAATAAAAAAGAAAAGTAACACAACATAAAACCAATTGTTCCATAAACCTCTTGAGAACTCTGAATGTCCTTTTTTGTCCTGCTTGTTCTTGATAAGGATGGACACTTTTCCCTCCTACTCCTGCCTCCCTCTTGCTTTGTTCTTTTTCTTGTGATTCCTATTGCAGCCTCTCACTACATATCCTCCGAATTGTAAATGATGGATCTGGTCAGCTGGTCTCTCAACACAATTGACAAAATTTGCTTGACGAGAAGACAGAGCAAAGGAGATCCCTCATGCCCTGAAGGGACACTCGCAGCTGGATACACTATAGATTTCTGGGGCCAGTGGAATATGGTGTATCTGTCTGTATTATCTGTTGAGGTATAGAAGACATGTACATAATTGGATTTATGATAACTGGATTTCTGCTTTTTGGTGTTGGAGGGTTTCAGGCATATTGACAAACTCGGAAGACGGCGGCAGCGGTTCTGGCAATTTTAAGGCTGCCATCCTTGTCTTAAGGAATGTACTGAGCTCTCAGACTCAGACGCTGCATGAGCTGAGCCATAAGCTGGACATGATTTCTGAGAATTGCAGGCCACTTGTGGCTCCAGGGACTCACTGGCGGGAAGGACTCAACCTCGGAGAAGGCTACAAGCTCGGTCCAGTGGTGTGACCACAACATTTGGCTGTCTGGAATCGTCAGTGAGTTGTACCAGCAGAAATATGAAAGAAGACCTAGAAATTCAAACAGAGGCTGCCTGACCCAAAATAATTATGTTATCTGAATTTGGCTTCCCCACTTGGCCTTGAATTAACCAGCTATCTCAACTTCTCCTGGTTGTTTATGTGAACGAGAAGCTCCCCCCCAACACAATCGCTCCCATCCCAAGGACATTTGTGGTTCTGTGTCAGAGTTGAATTGTCTGGCAGACATTGTTCCATCTTTATGAGGACTATGGAACTGTCTGGCAGTCTCCACGGACAACTCACTGCCCTGGTCAGTCTCCTCATGCATACATGTATTATGATGTCATCAGTTTGTTGCTGTTTCTGTGCTGATGTCTTTTTTTGTTGTTGCAACTTTCACACTGTATCACATCTAGGACACATTGTGAGATTTTTTATTTTTTTACACCTACACTCTCCCTCATGTTTCTTTTTCCTTATCTGAAATAAAAAGGGATGTGTCTCTCGAGGCTGGCGGCCTCAGTCACCTCCGTCTCCCCATGTCTGTTTGTTTGTTTATATTTCTCTCAGATGGGTTGTACTAAAATGTAATTTTGCTGCACTTCGGTGCAAAGACAACAAAGCTAGTTTTGATTCTGAATGTGCATTGTTAATATTATTCCATAATTTAATCTAAAAAAAAGTTGGTTCTTGGTTTAGTCTAAATGGGACCAAAATAAAATGTAGACGGTACATTGTGTATGAGAAAGTGTCAGCAGTTTGCAAAACACGTGTCAGGATACTCACTTCATTTCCAGCCCCTTACAACATATTTCTGGATGCACATTATGACGGGAAGGAAGTGTGTTTCCTCTAACTCTCCATTGTTAGTGGACTGAAGTTAGTGGACCAGGAAGGTGGCATCCCTCTTCATGCTGCCTCAGGTTCAGTCCAAGTATCACATCTTCAGTTTAAACCGTTAAAACAATGATCAAATCCCCCTGCAGTTATAAATGTGTTCTCATTTCCTCTGTGGCTGCTGTCTTTAGCCCCAAACATCTTTAACTTATCATTGGATCGTCCTTGCTGCTGATGGCATTCGTAGATGGTGTGTATTAGCCTTGCAGTCTCCCCCCTCTGAGCACTCACCTCCATGATTTAGAGGAGCTGAGGGACCATGAATTTTCACTCAGGTAGTTGAGGAGAAGGGTGGATGATTTATGCTTTTGTTTATAGGGTACCATAGGGACCTAAATAGGCTATGATGAAAGGGGGAGAGAGTGTGTCTACAGCAGACATATGTGAGGTAGAACTTGCAGCCCATCCTCCAGAAGTTTCTGAATTCTGATTAATTAAATATGCGGTTAAAACAAGGACTGAAATTTGGAGTAAGGACAAGGGGGAATATCTATTTTGACTGTTCCAACAGCGAGCAAACAATTCACCAGGGAACACATCCTACGATATGAATTCAAGACAACTCCCTAAGAAATATCTTTTCACGGCAGTGCATGTAACTTCAATACTGTAACCACTTTGGGTCTTTCTCTATGCATTTTAAGCATTGTGTTCTGAAGGATGTTGATGCATTATATTAGTCTTCAATTTACATCACCATGTTTGATTCTCTGTTCCTCCTGCATATTTAGAACAAATAATAAAAAAACAACATATAAATTTGTACCTGAATTTGGAAACGCATGCAATGACTTTTTGGTGACACTACAGTGTTTGAGAGGAAATTCTCAATAAATTGCAAATAATTTCCCCACGGACAACGTGATTTAGGCAGAACACGTGAGAAAACCTATTTGGAATGCATTAATTCAGACATATTCCACAGTAAAAATACTTTGTAAAAAATAAAAATAAAAATTGTGATTACCCTGGCCTTATTGAAATCTTTCACAACCATGGCTTAATTTTATGATTATTTTAGATAATCCAGTAGCACTCACCCCCATCCTGATGAAGTGCTTGAACGGCTAGTCATGAAAAGCATCACATCTGTCCTCCCTGCCTCCCTGGATCCCTTCCAATTTGCATATCGGCCTAATCGCTCAACCGACAATGCCATCTCCTCTGCCCTCCACACAGCTCTCACACATCTGGACACAAAAGACTCCTATGTCAGAATGCTGTTCATCGACTTCAGCTCAGCATTCAACACCATCATCCCCCAACAGCTCATCCTTAAACTGGACAGTCTGGGGCTGAACACCTCAATGTGTAACTGGCTGCTAGACTTCCTGACCGGGAGACCACAGGCAGTACGGGTCGGGAATAACACATCCAGCACCATCACATTGAATACAGGAGCCCCACAAGGATGTGTGCTGAGCCCCCTTCTATTCACCCTGCTAACACACGACTGCACACCATCATACAGCTCCAACCACTTCATCAAGTTTGCGGACGACACAACAGTGGTGGGTCTCATCAGCAACAACGATGAGACGGACTACAGGAACGAGGTGAGCCGCCTGGCCTTGTGGTGCGGACACAACAATCTCACTCTCAACGTGGAGAAGACAAAGGAGATTGTTGTGGACTTCAGGAAGAGGGATGCCCAACATGCCCCTCTGACCATCAACAGCACCGCAGTGGAGAGAGTAGACAGCACCAAGTTCCTGGGAGTGCACGTCTCAAAGGACCTGTCCTGGAGCAGGAACACTGCAGCACTGGCAAAGAAGGCTCACCAGCGTCTCTACTTTCTCCGCAAGCTGAAAAGGGCTGGAGCTTCAACCCCCATCATGTGCACCTTCTACAGAGGTGCCATAGAAAGTGTCCTGACAAGCTGCATCACTGTGTGGTTTGGTGCATGTACTGCATCCTGCCGCAAGAGCCTCCAGCGCATCGTGAGAGCAGCTGAGAAGATTGTCGGCACCTCCTTCCCCTCACTGCAGGACTTACACAGCAACCGCCTCACTCGGAAAGCCCTCTGCATGGCAGGTGATCCCACACACCCACTACACAGCTGCTTCAGCCTGTTGCCTTCAGGGAGGAGACTGAGGAGTCTCCAGGCTCGAACCAGCAGACTAAATGACAGCTCTGTTCATCAGGCAGTCAGGATGCTAAACTCTCTGCCTGCTCTGCCCTCCCTCCCACTTGTACTGCCTTAATCACAAAAAACTTTCACACACCACCACACAACACAAAGATTTTAACACTGGACTCTGTGTCATCAAAACGGGTTATTCACTCAACTCACGGTCATGTGCTCATTCAGTTTGCACTACTTCTTATATTTGCACTAATGTTTGTATTACATTACTGCCTAGTCATACTACTGTTTAAATTCACTGTTTACATTTATTACTACTGTTTTCATTCAATACTACTGTTTACATTTATTACTACTGTTTACATTTACACTACTTTTTATATCTACACTACTGCTGATACATATATTTTTTACTAGCCTTATTGCATATGCCACTTTACCTCTATACCAATATCAACTACCTCATACATATACTGTGTACATAAACTTCATATGCTGCTTTGTCACTCTATTACAAATGTCAATGCCAGAACTTTCATTTTATTTTATAGATATACTTTTTACACTTTTATACTACTATGCAAAAAACTCAGGACAGTATTACACTTTTGTTATTTCATTTTATGCTTATGTTTATTAAATGTTTAGTGTTTTAGTGTTGGTGTAACTTTTCATACTTTCATACTACTACTATGCAAAAACTACTATGCAAAAACTCAGGACAGTATTACACTTTTATTATTTCATTTTATGCTTATGTTTATTAAATGTTTTAGTGTTTTAGTGTTTAAATGTTTACTGTTGCACCGAGGGACAGAGAGAAATGCAATTTCAATCCTGTGTATGTCCTGTACATATTGCAGTTTTGACAATAAAGTTGACTTTGACTTTGACTTTTGACTAGAAGTGAGATGATGAGCTTTTCAAACTTTTCACAATTTTTGCAAACAAATTGTTTTAATTTCTACAATCTTAAGTTCATACACAAATTATGAAACATGGGTATTTTGTCTTCACACAGGGTATTTCTCACTCATATACCGTATTTTCCTAGCTATAAGTCACAGTTTTTTAAAACTAATTTTCATGTCCTGCGACTTATGCGGCGAAGCAACATATTTAGGGATTTTTCCCATATTCTTAGACCAATATTTGGCTGAGATATGACCGTTCTAGGGGTGTAACGGTACGCTAAAATCACATTTCGGTTCGGTTCAACTACAAGGAGAGCTCGGTTCGGTTTATTTTCGGGTTTTTTCGGTACAATTTTTTTTTTTTTTTTTTACAAAATAAAGACTTACAAAATGTTTATTTTGAAAATGTGCCAAAAATATGTTTGTATTGTATTGTAGTAATAAATAAAAGTGACCCATTTGGATGACCAACAACACCACCAGCCTGATCAAGAAAGGTCATCAAAGACTCTACTTCCTCAGACGACTGAGACGTGCTGGTCTGAGCAGCCCAGTTCTCACCTCGTTCTACAGGTGTGCAGTGGAAAGCGTCCTGTGCTCCAGCATCAACGTGTGGCATGGAGGCTGCACAGTTGCAGAGAGGAAAGCTCTACAGAGAGTGGTGAAGGCTGCACAGAGGTCTGTCGGAGTCAGTCTCCCCACCATCACAGACATTTACACCTCCAGATGCAGGAAAAGAGCCACCTGCATCATGAAAGACCTCACTCACCCAGCACACTCACTCTTTGCCCCACTCCCCTCAGGACGGAGGTTGAGGAGCATCAAATGTAGAACCACTAGACTGAGGAACAGCTTCTACCCTGAGGCTGTTAGACTCATGAATGAATAAATAAAAATAAAATAAAAATAAACACTGCAAAATATCACATCATGCTGATGCTGATCTGTTTTCTTGTTGCTGTGTTCATCTGTGTTCATCTGTGACCATCTGCTCATACAGACTCGTGTTCGTGCTGCTGTTTATAATGATGTTTTTCCACTATATTAGGGCTTAGTGTATTTCTAGTTGATGTTTTTCTTAGTTAATTCTAGATGTTATTACTGTTTTTCTCTTGCATTTGTTGTTGGATGTAACTGGGACCACGTGTACATAATCTCGTTTTCATCACATGTACCACATGCGGTGCAAATGACAATAAAGACTCTCTGACTCTGACTCTGATTTTAAATAAACAGCACTCTACAATAAATAAACTATACTAACAATAATAAAAATCTTAATAAATACAATAACAGTCAGAACAATAAGCAGCAACAGACTGTTTACAATCTAACTAATCAAGTTTTTGTCCAGTAGCAGCAGTGTGGCTGTATTTGTCCTCATTACTGTACTCACAACTTCTTCTTGGTGGGACAGGTGGGACTGTGGGAACAGTTCAGAGTTCAGTTCAGTCATCACTTAGCTGCAGGTGGATTTACCTCTGTCACAGACTGGAAATAAAAAACAAAAGAGATAAAAAAAAACAAGTTAATAAGATTATGATTTAAAAAAAAAAGATTATTTAGATAATAATAAAACAATACCTCTTGAACAATTGAATCTCTCACTCTTCATCATCATGGCAGGGCTTTAATCTGGTCCAGGGCTTGTTGTTGACAACATCAGTTAGTTTTTTCATAAAGAGCTGAACTTTTTGAAGTGTTGACGTGATGAATGTCTCATAGCGACGCTCAGTAACTTTAAAACCTGCGCATATAACAACGTTCAGACAGATTCAGAGATTTAAAAACTCACAGCTTGTGTTATTGCTCTGGACCGCTCTGATTACCTGATGAAGGAGTTTTAATGCAGCTGTTGTTCACGTTCGGATGAAGTTTTAATACAGCTGCTGTTCACGTTCAGATGACAGTTTCCAGCGCGTTCACGTGACGTGTTGCTGCTGCGTCACGCACTCAGCTGCTGCAGTCTTCATGAAGTCCACACAAGCTGCGCGTGCGCTCATCTTTTGAAGAAAGCTATAACGTTCAAAAACAGGAGACCGCACGAGATGCTAACGGCTAAATGCTGCGCGTGCCACGCGAAAATAGGTCCGTGCTGAAACGCGCCCAGGAAATTTTGTTCCGCGGTGCATATATTCCCCTGTTAAGAACGTTTAATGAGTGAAAAAATAACCGAAACGGTACGCAGGTGGACCGAACCGAACGTGGTGTACCGATACGGTTCGGTAAACCCATTACAACCGTTACATGCCTAACCGTTTCCATACATTCTGATGGAAAAAATGGACCATTACCACTTTCGGTTGGTAGGGTCCACCGACCGTTCCCAGCTCATGTGTCCGACAGAAGCCTCATCTGCTCGGACTCACTCTGTCGCAGCACGGCCTCCTGCTCTCTGGAGGTATGAACTACTGTTACCTCAGTGTTTGACTGTTAGCAAAATAGCTGAAGAACCACAGGACATATTTTGATGAAACTTACAGAAAGTAATCACTGGATGGACATTTACAACTGATTAGCTTTAGGAAATGTTTGAGCTAAAATTCGATTTATTTATAATTTATTGTCGCAGCGCGCGCACAGTGTATAAAGTAAAACAACATGAACTCACGTAAAATATATAGTTTATAATCTAAAACACTACACACCTCCGATTATGTTTACACAAAGACTTACTCATCTCCTGGACAGTCTTCCGATGGTCCCTGCGTTGTTTCGACATGGTAGCTCCTGTGGGACTTTCTTCTGTAGATTTTCTTTTAAAAATAGTAGGAATAGCATCCGGTTTTAAAAGTCTTCTGAATCTTACTGGTAATCCTAAAGATTCTTTTATACCAGGTGCTGAAAACAATCGGCAGTGAAATGGTCGCTGCAGACATACGACTCCTGGAACCCACCGGTCCTTGTCTGGTCCATTCTTGTCGAAGTTTGTCATCTTTTGGAAATTTGTGAAGAATTACTTGTTCACTGCTGAGCTCCCTGAGCTAACACCTTTGCAGCTATCTGGGCTATCACCTCTGCAGTTACCTCTGCTACAACCACTGCAGTCACCTTGGATAACACTGCAGCCACCTGGGCCACAACCACTGCTGCTACCTGGGCTACCATCTCTGCATCGACCTGGACTACAGTTACAACCAACCAGGGAACAACAACACTTTTGCCCACTTGCTCAAGCAGATGTGCTACAACCACAGGCAGCTGAGAGTCAACTACATGCTGTTTGTTGGCTTGTAACCACAGGTAGCTGAGTAGAAGGTAATTAATCCTAAAACTGCAACAAAGACATTTCCATCAGCTATTAAACTAAATTCCACGAATCCTGCTATTAAAAATCAAAATAAGATGCATCAAAACCAAAATGAATTTTAATGGGTCACATCAACATTCACAGCACTGTTAATAAAACTATGCAAATAGAACATTCGTTAAGTGACTCAAACAGTGATATACTTGGAATATCAGAAAGCTGGCTGACTTCTACATCACCGACAGCACCTGTGAATATGCCAGGATACAATGTATACAGAAGGGATAGAGGGACAGGGAAAGGTGGGGGTGTATTGGTCTATGTTAGAAACCATATTAATTGTGAATTAATCAGTTGGCCAGGGGAAGTTAATCTTGAATGTATCGGTTTAAATGTTTCACTGTCACACACAAATGTCATTCACTGTGATTTGTATTTATTTATCTTCATCTACCGGATGTGTTTTATGATCGACTTGAAACTATTTTAAACCACTGCAACTCTCAAAGGGAAATTATCCTTATGGGTAATTTTAACATCAACTGGGACAACAAATTGGATAGGAGAAAATTGAAGAAAAAAAAAAACTTGATGGCAAGTATAATTTAACAAAGATCATAAATGGGCCAACAAGAATAACAAATACATTCAAAACAACTATTGATTTAATTTTCACTAACAAACCTGATAGAATTTTGAAGACTTTTAACCTTCTATCGGGTCTCGCTGTCCACAATTTTATTTTCTGCTCAGGAAAAATTAATAGGCAGCATCCAGCCACAATCGCTAAAAATAGATCTTACCTTTATATAGGCTACCTAAACATCTGCAACAGCATCTCAAGACTGAACTTGAACAAATAAATTGGTCTAATGTATTGGAATATAAAGATACTGAGATCTGTACTAACAACTTTATCAAAAGTGTCAGTGAATTTTTAAGCCAGTTTACAAAAATAGACAAGTTTGGAAAACAAAAACATCATTTACCTTGGCTTAACAGTGACATTTTAAAATTGAACAAAGAAAGAGAGCCTTTAAGAAATCTGTGAGTACAGGAATTACAACTGATCCGTCAGATTTTGACATCACTGAGGAATAAAGTGATAAAACGTGTATGTAAAGCAAAAGCTATTTTCTACATTGACATTACAAAAGGAGCAAATGGAAATGAGTCCCTGAGGCTCAATGGGATTAACCTGTATGAATAAAGGTTGAATGAATGAAAAATGGGAAAGTGATATGGGAAAATTTGATTAAG
>JBBPBX010114310.1:0-10347 GCA_038048925.1 Garcialebias charrua
CTGAGTTGGCTGTCGAGTTTTATAAAACACCGAGAAAAGGACACAAATATGGAAAAAGAGGTAAAAATGAAAGAAAAAAAAGTTAGTACTGCTTTTATTACAGCTAGCTTAGCATGGAATACAGCAGGCCATGCTGTGCAGCCTGCCGTGTTGTTTCCCCTTTGTAGTCATTGATATAAACAATAAACTGAGAATGAATGACCAAAACATGGCTTAATGAAAATATAAATCAAGCTGCTGACCAGTAAATGTGAAATAGTGGAAATAGCTATTTTGGATCTGCACAGCTCAACTGTAAACAAATTTAGCCTATATGTGTGTTGATGCTTCATCTTCTGTTTATTAAGCTAACAATTACACAAACATTTGTTTTTATTTAACACATATGTGCATTGTATCCGTTACCGTACAGCAGGCCATGCTGTGCAGCCTGCCACGTGTTGTTTCCCCTTTGTAGTCATAGATATAAACAATAAACTGTGAGAATGAATGACCAAAACATGGCTTAATGAAAATATAAATCAAGCTGCTGACCAGTAAATGTGAAATAGTGGAAATAACCATTTTAGATCTGCACACCTCAACTGTAAACAAATTTAGCCTATATGTCTGTTGATGCTTCACCTTCTGTTTATCAAGCTAACAATTACACAAACATTTGTTTTTATTTAACACATACTGTATGTGCATTGTATCCGTTACCGTTTCATTTTGTACTGATGGATGTCAATGTCTGTTTTTTAGCCTGAAGAAACACCACAGAGCCAAGCACAGGACGATACATGGTGCCTCGACCAGACTGTCACCCCATTCGACCCGACCGTCACCCCCATCGACCAGACCGTCACCCCCATGGACCAGACCTTCACCCCTATCGACCAGACCCTCACCCCCATGGACCAGACCCTCACCCCCATGGACCAGACCGTCACCACCATCGACCATGAGTACATCACACCCATCGTCTCTCACAACCTCACGCCTACTGGCCATGAAACTGGCAGTACTTCAAACGCAGGGGGTTTTCCTCTGCGCAGGTCCTCCACGCCAATTCCTCCCTGTCCAACGGTGCCCATACCCGTACCACCTCGACACTTGCCAGGGTCAAGCAGCAGTAGCAGAAGCGACAGCCCTAGCATCAGCTCACTCTGTTGGTGTTGGTGAAAACTTTTTATACTTTTATACTACTATGAAAAAGTACTATGCAAAAACTCAGGACAGTATTACACTTTATTTCATTTTATGTTTATTAAATGTTGGTGAAAACTTTTTATACTTTTATACTACTATGAAAAAGTACTATGCAAAAACTCAGGACAGTATTACACTTTATTTCATTTTATGTTTATTAAATGTTGGTGAAAACTTTTTTTACTTTTATACTACTATGAAAAAGTACTATGCAAAAACTCAGGACAGTATTACACTTTATTTCATTTTATGTTTATTAAATGTTTTAGTGTTTAAATAGTTATTGTTGCACTGAGGGACAGAGAGAAATGCAATTTCAATCCTGTGTATGTCCTGTACATATTACTGTTTTGAGAATAAAGCTGACTTTGACTTGACTTTGATTCAAATGATACATTTGTAATGCATAATTACACATTTATCAATTATTTTTAGACAGCATGCAATTTTTGCACACATTAAAATCAAAACACTATTTCTACAGGTTTCTCCACATTCCACTTCACATTCCTGGTGAAATAAAGGCTACTACACATTGAGATTTTTCGTGTCAGGTAGCAATGCTTCATTTTAATGCAATATGGGACTTATATTTACAATGCCATTTCAGGTTTCCAAATAATTCTAACATCTAATGTTCTTACAGTTATAAAAAAGTCTTTCATACCAAATTTTATGTAATACAACTGTTAGTGGCTTTGTAAATACAATATGCAAACAAAACAGACGGAAAGCTGAAGTGGATATTTCAATGTAGTTTCATTTTATTTAAAATCATTAACATTCAAATACAAATAGCAATATACAATATAGCTTGGCACACCTCAGAGACTATCAGGGAAACCGTAGTTGCACCAAGTTGTAGCTGGCTGCTACACTTTTCTGGCTGCTACCTGAAGCCAGGGTTCTTAAAGTCACTGCCAAACGCTCGGGTAATGTCACAGGGCTGCTGTGGGTCCTTCCATGTCGTATGAAAGGCGAAATACGATGTAGCAGGTCATCAAATCGGTGTGCAGACATACGGAAGTAACTGAAGTGCATTTCTTCGTCAATTCTCCGCATCGGCATCACCAGCATGTTATATTCCCCACCAGTACGTCTCTGAGAGTGTAATGGCCGAACATACCATCTCCTTCTGCGTCTTCTTCGTCTCATTAAAATTGCAAGACACAATAACTGTTGTTCTATTATAATTTGCTCCTCTAATAAAGACAGTTCAAGAATGAAGCGAGCGGGAAGCCATTTTGTTTGTGTTGTGACGTCAAACAGTTCTTCTTCTACGGTAGATTTCTTCTTCTACACCCTTTCTTGTAACATATGCACATGTTGTAGAGGCTACTTCCACCTGCTGGCCCGTAAAAGAACAGCACTTTGCCATGCTCGGCCGTGCGTCAACCATAAACACAGGGGCGAAACTATGAACGCATTTCGCCGTGCGGCACAGTGCACGCGCGGCGCGCGCGCTCCAGCCTGCGGACCAAAGCTCAGCCTTTATGCGGCCGACAAATGCGCACTCATGAGGATGTAGCCCCTGAATTGAGACACAGCCTGTGTCTCTATTCTTCTAAAGACCTGAAATCGTTTCTCAAACTCCCTCAGCAACCCTGAAATCTTGTTTTTGTACTGTTTCACATCAGGAGGAACGCTTGCTGCGCACACGAAGATAGGGAAAATGAGCAGAGAGTCTCCGCTTGCTATCTGCTGCATAGATATAATATACACTAGATAAGACATCCCCGCTGTTGGCCAATGGAGACCGACATCGTCAGACGGCGCCATCTTGGTACAGACAGAACGCCCACTCTTAACATGAATGTGAATGGTGCATTTACTATTAAAATAACCATAACTTGCTTAATTTTCAACCGATTTTAAAACGGTTTGGTTTGTTATAAATGTGAGAGATGTTGTTATAATATGGTATACTTAAGATGGACGTTCACATGAAAATAACGTTATGTAGACACTGTATTGCACTAGCAATATACACAATAAGATTATATTTACATCTATTTATAAATACATGTTTATTTCCAGTGAAATTAACTGACATATGTTACAATGCTAATAAATATTTAATAGTATTTCATCATAAATAGTGTAGCTGCCATCAAGGGCAGATCTCATTTTATGCATTATTCAATATTCAGTTAAAGAGAGCAATAAATATTAGTGTTTAATATAAAACATTTAATAATCGATAAGTAACAACTTTCAGTAATTTATGTTGTTAAGGTTCATTTTTTGTGTTAAAATGCATTGAAATGTATGGGGGAACGTATATTTTGTTCCGCATGCCACGTTGTTTCCCTTGGAGTAAGATTGATTGACACAGTTGCCATGGAAACCGTTAGAGAACCGTTACTGCAGAAGAGACTACTACAAGAAGTTCCCCCTGAAGACAAAGGGGTGTTTTACGTTTCTTTTTGTAAGAAGAAGCTGTAGAAAATCGTCTTTATTCCTCTGGAGTTAATGTGGCCAATGAGGTATGATTTATTGTTTTATTTGTGTATTTTACAGTACAGTATTTGTCTTTTATTTCTGTAAATCTTTATTTGCCGTGAACTAATTTAGGTCTGTGTTTCTTTTTAGTTCTGACGGCATTTATGGGGCATTAAGTTAAGTTGTCTACAATAAATGTCTGTTAAAACCCAAGAACGACGTTGATCCATGAATGAACTCGAGAGGAGTAACAGTCAGAACTCAGCCTTTCCTGCCGCTCCGTGCTACAGTCAGAACTCACGCCTGGTCGTGTCGCAGTCAGAGAAGTCAAGCCTGCGCGTCCACAGTGAGAAGTTGACGGTTGAGAAGCCAACGGCTGAGTACGTGCGTCAGAGAACACCTGCTGCTGGAATCTGAGAACGCCTGCGTGCTGGAGTCCAGGAGCAGAGAGGAGCAGAGAGGAGCAGAGAGGAGCAGAGAGGAGGAGAAGGAGGAGGGAAGCCCCCGCCACAGCTGGAGCCGACAAGGAGCCCTCGCTGAACGGTGACGTCACTCTCTGGGATCAAAGGAAGACGTGCTGTGCTGCAAGCAGCATCACCCAAATCAGAAGCAGCAGTGTCCAGGAGTTTAGCGTGGTTGATCTACTCAAGTAACACCTTTAAGATAAGTTAATGGTGAACAGTTGAATTAACCTAGCTAACTTTGAAGGGACTCTGTTAAGTGCTTAAAAGGGTAACCTGCTGTAAAGGGCACAAGTTTAAAGTTAAGAAGTTGTTTGTTTCATACAAACAAATTAAGTGTGAACAAAAGAAGAAAAAGTGTGCATTAAGTTGTATAATTTTGTTTGACATTGAAATTATTTTCTGTTTGTAACAAATGAAAGATTTTTTATTCTGATTTAAGGTTTATAATACCACACTTAACTTGATATTTGAAGAGAAAATTATTTCAGTTTGTAAATATATTCAAAGGGTGGTATTTAAAAGGGAAATTAAACTCACACAACATTTAGGTTCATTTTGAAAAGAAAGGAAGAACAGAGGATTATTCAAGTTTATAAACACATTAAGGGTAGTATTTAAGCTAAATTAAAACTACAAAATTGAATAAAAGGACACTAACGTTAAACTAAATTAATAAGGCCCAAAGTAAACAATGAGCAGTGAGAAGGCTAAAGAAAGATTAAACAAGCTTCAAACTCGTTTCAAGTTCTGCTATAACAAATGGAAAACTGTTGCCAAACAGGCTAAAAGAGCTCTTGATGCACCTGTTAAAACAAATTTGCATCTTCACATTGTTCAAATCCAACATGCTTCAGGAGAAGTGAAGCAAGTTTATGAAGAGCTGCGCAATTATGAAACACCTGATGGAGACACTCGTCGCAGAGTGGACACGTGTGATGAAGTTTCCCAAAAGATTATAAAACAAGCCCAAGAAAGCACGGCTCTAAAAGAAGATGAGAACGATATAGAAAGGAGATCGGTGAGTTGGAGCGAAGCTGGCTCCGTGTTCACCTCAACAGCCTCCCAAAGTTCTAAACAACCAAGAAGTGCACATTCAAGCTACTCAAGCAAGCTGTCTGTCAAAAGACAAGAAGCAGCAGCAGAACTGGCTGCAATGGAAGCTACTCTAAAGATGATGGAAGAAATGGAGTCTGAAAGAAAGAAACTCGAAGAGCTTGAATTAAAAAACAAGGAAAGGCTTGCAAAACAAGAAGCAGAGAACGCCGAAACTCAAAGAGCATTAGAGCAAAGGAGAAGAGAGCTTGAACGTTTAGAAACTGTAAAGCAAATGAACGCTGCCAAAGCACGGCTGAAAGTGTATGAGCAAGAATGCAACTCGGATGATGAAATATCAGGGCTTCTGCATGATACGAGCAAACCAAGAAGGATCACATCAAATCCAATAAGCCCGCCTGAACCAAAGCTTGCATCTTCAAACCTCAATCCAAGTGCACAACCATTTATTGGGTCACAAGTCACCTCAAGTCAGCAACCTAGTTATGCCACACAAGAAGATGGAATAATGGTACTAGCTAAGGTTTTAGCAGAGTCCATTAACGTTAGCCGTCTACCAGTTCCAGAACCTGCTGTTTTTAGTGGTGATCCTATCAAGTACAAGGACTGGAAAATTTCTTTTCAAATGCTTATTGAAAGAAAGAACATCCCAGTAAGTGAAAAGATTTACTATCTTCGAAAGTATGTTGGTGGTCCCGCAAGAAAGGCTATCGAAGGTTACTTCCTGCTGGAAACAGATTTGGCATACCACACAGCTTGGAACACTCTGGAGGAAAGATATGGAAGTTCATTTATGATCGCTAAAGCCTTCAGAGATAAGCTTTCATCGTGGCCGAAAATTGGACCAAGGGACAGTACTGAACTAAGAGAGTTCTCAGACTTTCTCAGGAGCTGTGAAGCAGCAATGTCTCAGATAACAAGTCTTGAGGTTCTAAATGACTGTAGTGAGAACCAGAGAATGCTCAGCAAGCTTCCTGATTGGCTTACAGCAAGATGGAATAGAAAAGTCATTCAGATTGAAGAGGAGTATGGTTCATTTCCAACATTTAGCAACTTTGTTGACTTTATCACAAGAGAGGCCAAGATAGCGTGCAACCCAGTGACATCGCTACATGCACTTAAAGCAAATGACTCAGAGAAGCTGAAACCCTTAAAGGCTCAAAGTGTTGGAGCAAAGGTGTTTGCAAGCAGCTCAGAAGAGAAAACAGAAACAAACAAATGTGTATTCTGTGAAAAATTAAATCACAGCATTCACACATGTCGAAAGTTTATGGAAAAGACGCTAGTTGAAAGAGTGGAGTTTGTGAAGCTAAAAGGACTGTGTTTTGGATGTCTCAGCTTTGGACACCTGTCCAAGAAATGTGAAAGAAGGAATATCTGTAACACCTGCAAGGGAAAACACCCAACGTGCCTACATGAAGAACGAGACAAAGAATTCAAAAGAAATAAGGACAGAGATAAAGAACAAAGAGAAATTAAAGGGATGAAAGAAGCCAGGGAAACCAAACAAACCAAAGAACAAAGTAAAGAAACTTTAAGTGAGGCAATCTCAAACCGTGTGATCCAAGGTGACAAGAGTGATCTCACATCTACAGTGATTCCAGTTTGGTTATCCACAGTAAGCAACCCAGAACAAGAAATGCTAGTATACGCCCTTCTGGACACTCAGAGCGACACTACATTTGTTTTGCAAGAAAAGGCAGACGTTCTGGATACAGAAAAGAGAGATGTAAAGTTAAAGCTCTCTACATTGTCATACAAAGAGGAAGTTGTTCCAAGTCAAAGGATCTCAGGGCTACAAATCAGAGGTTTCTACTCATCAAAGAAAATCTCCCTTCCTACTACCTACACAAGAGAGTTCATCCCTGCCAATTTAAACCATATTCCCACACCCAAGACGGCGAGAGCATGGCCACATTTGGAGCACCTTGCTGATGAAATAGCACCTCAGATTGAATGCGATGTTGGTCTGCTGATAGGTTATAACTGTTCACAAGCACTGGTACCTAGAGCAGTTGTGTCAGGAAAAGACAATGAGCCTTTTGGCCAAAAGACAGATCTCGGCTGGACAATAGTTGGAGGTGTTGATCCTTGTGTGAACTATGGAGACATTATTGGATGTAGTCACAGGAGTATTGTCAAAGAAGTGCACTACGTTTGTCGCACCCAAGTCAAAGAAGTTGTCACACCATCAGATGTGATCAAAGTGCTTGAGGCTGATTTCACTGAAAAGAAAGTAGAAGATTCTCACCTCTCTCAAGAGGATTTACGTTTCACTTCAACAAGTTTTCTCTGGCAAGAAGAGCTTCCCAATAAAGAGGCTAAGGTGGGAGAACTTCAATCAGAGGACCCAGAAGTACGCAAAGTAGTTGTACACCACACGTCGTCAAGGGTGGATTCTCTGGCAGAACGTTTTGTGAAATTCTCCAGCTGGTCAAAACTAGTCAAGGCTATTGCAAGACTTATGAGATTTGGAAGAGAGTTTAAGCAGAAGCAAAGAAAAACCCATGAAGCCACAAGTCTTGAAGAAAGACAAGAAGCTGAACTTAAAATCATAACCATGGTACAAGGGTCAGTCTTCTCGAAAGAAATCAAGGAAATTCAGTCCCGAAAAGAGTTAACTGAAGACAAGACAAACAGACTCTATCGACTTAATCCCTTCCTGGACCACAAAGGCGTCCTCCGAGTGGGAGGTAGATTAGAGCAAGCTACGTTACATCCACACGTCAAGTATCCAGCTATTTTACCAAAGACCAGCCACGTCACAAGGTTGCTGATCGATCACTATCATCAGCGAGTGAAACATCAAGGTCGAGGCATGACAATAAATGAGCTAAGAGCAAACAGCATTTGGATACTTGGATGTAGTCGAGCAGTAGACTCCTATATCTACAGCTGTATGAAATGCAGGAAATTCAGACGTGAGACTACAGCAAAGACTAAATGGCAAAGAACAAGGAGAAATGATAAAGTCAACGACACAGTGATCGTGCAAGATGACACAGCGGCTAGAAACAAGTGGAAACTCGCTAAGGTCACAGCGGTGTATCCAAGTGAAGATGGATGTGTTCGCAAGGTGCAGCAGTTGATCAGTGACTCTGTATTAGATTGTCATGGAAAGAGACTCAAACAAGTACATTTGGACAGGCCTATTCATAAGACAGTTACACTGCTAGAGGCAGAATAGACCCACTCACAAGTTCATAATAGAGTTATAATAGAAATCACAAGTGATTTGGTGGGAGTGTAGCTGCCATCAAGGGCAGATCTCATTTTATGCATTATTCAATATTCAGTTAAAGAGAGCAATAAATATTAGTGTTTAATATAAAACATTTAATAATCGATAAGTAACAACTTTCAGTAATTTATGTTGTTAAGGTTCATTTTTTGTGTTAAAATGCATTGAAATGTATGGGGGAACGTATATTTTGTTCCGCATGCCACGTTGTTTCCCTTGGAGTAAGATTGATTGACACAGTTGCCATGGAAACCGTTAGAGAACCGTTACTGCAGAAGAGACTACTACAAGAAGTTCCCCCTGAAGACAAAGGGGTGTTTTACGTTTCTTTTTGTAAGAAGAAGCTGTAGAAAATCGTCTTTATTCCTCTGGAGTTAATGTGGCCAATGAGGTATGATTTATTGTTTTATTTGTGTATTTTACAGTACAGTATTTGTCTTTTATTTCTGTAAATCTTTATTTGCCGTGAACTAATTTAGGTCTGTGTTTCTTTTTAGTTCTGACGGCATTTATGGGGCATTAAGTTAAGTTGTCTACAATAAATGTCTGTTAAAACCCAAGAACGACGTTGATCCATGAATTGAACTCGAGAGGAGTAACAAATAGTATGTAAACACTGTATTGCACTAGCAATATACACAATAAGATTTTATTTACATCTATATACACAGATGACAAAAAGCAGGCAACAACCAACAGTTACTAAAATTCACACAAATTGATGACAACTGAGCCAGATAAATATAGTAAGGGTGGGCTGAGCTTGATTAGCTGGAATGTCCGTGGGATAAATAGTCCTCTAAAAAGAGGCAAAGTTTATGCGCATTTGCGTTCACTGAAAGTCGATATTTGTTTTCTCCAGGAAACGCATATTAAGAAAACAGCTGCTAAAGTTCTTCGTCCCTCGTGGGCCTCCCAAGTGTACCAGTCAAATTTTAGTACAAAATCTAGAGGGGTCGCAATTTTGATTAAAAAACATATACCGTTCATTCACAAACAGACAATTTCAGATCAAAGGGGAAGATACTGTATGTGGTTGTTAGTGGGTTGCTAAATACTGAACCAGTGACACTAATAAATATATACGGGCCTAATTTTGACGATCCCGTTTTTTTTCAAGACCTTTTTAATGTAGTGCCAGATTGGGTCGGATCCAATATAATTATTTGTGGGGACATGAACCTAATTTTGGACCCGGTTTTAGATAGACAACGCCCTCAGTCCAGTTCAGTCAAGAGCGGTGAATTACTTAAAAATTTATTACAATCACACAACCTGGTTGATATTTGGAGACTACTAAATCCTAGCGGGAGAGAGTATTCATACTTTTCCGCAGTACATAAGTCCTATTCTAGGATCGATTACTTTTTATTGGACTCTAGATTGCTAGGTGCGGTATCAAGCTGCAAATACCACAACATTCAAATATCAGACCATGCTCCTGTGTCACTGAACCTTAAATTAGGCTTAAAAAAGGGAAAGTGGAACTGGCGTTTAAATAACGCCCTGTTGAAAGATAAGAAATTTTGCTCTTATATTTCAAACGAAATTAAATCATACTTAAGTTTGAATGATAGGGGGGATGTGGATGATTCAACACTCTGGGAAGCAATGAAGGCAGTTATAAGGGGAAATATAATTTCATTTGAGGCAGCAAAAAATAAAGAGTCCAAGAAGAGGTTTGATGAAATAGATAACCTATTGACCAGCTTAGAAGACTCATATAAATTAAAACAGTGTCCGGATATACTGAATAAAATAACAGCTCTGCGTTATGAATACAACTCTATTATGTCCAAAAACGTTTCTAAATTATTAGTTCAAGTCAAGCAAAGATACTTCGAGTTAGGCGATAAACCACATAAACTATTAGCCCGTCAGCTCAAACAATCACAGGCCTCTAGAGCTATACATCGTATTAAGCTTGAAGATGGGACCTTACTCACAGATCCGGAT
>JBBPBX010114312.1:0-10347 GCA_038048925.1 Garcialebias charrua
GTGTCACAACTGTCGGCGCAATCGCAGGTGTGTCTGATTGTACAGACTGCGACGGGTCACTGTCGTTGTGTGTGTCTTCCCACCTCTCGACTGAAGAGGGGCTCTTTGAGTCTGTAAAAACTATGTCATTTCTGATTAGTTCTAGACACAAATGTCCCTGAACCAAGGTTTCATCGAAAGCTTGGCTGATAGCCGATTTACCTGTCCCAGGGGACAGTACAGCAACCTCGGTGTGGGGTCCTTGGATCTCCACACCCTTCTCTACCTGTGGTAGGTAATGTGAGTTTGCCCCCTTCTTGTCTGAAGAGGGGTCCTCGTAGTCTGCAACAATGATGTCCAAGTGACTGTCAGCGTTTGGTTGACTGTCATTTTCTGGACTCAGATGCCCTTGAACCAAGGTTTCATTGAAAGCTTGGCTGATTGCCGAATTACCTGTCCCAGAGGACAGTACAGCGTCTTCGGTGTGGGATCCTTGGATCTCAACACCTTTCACTACCTGTGGTAGGCAGTGGTCAGGGAGTGCTGAATGTGTCAGCTCACAGAGGAGGTTCTCTTGTTGGGCCAGAGTTTGGTCCAACTTTTGGGTCTCTTCTGTCTCACCTGTAGTTGAAGGTTCACTTACCGGGCTCTCGTCCTCGGATGAGCAGTCCCTTGTGTCCTCTGCGGTACCTGCGGTTAGGCAGTCTGTATCGCAACTAGGAAGCACTTTTATTGGCAGGGGTTTTCTCACTGTGCTCCACATTTTCCGTCGACCATAATCTATAATCGCGTTGAAGCGGTTTATAAAATCTTGGCCAACCAAAAATGGGAATGAGTCAAGTTTAGACACGTACACCGGGTGGCGTAGTGTCATTTCGCCAATCTGCATGTGAACCATAGCCATAGCTGTTAGGGTTGTTCTCGTCTCTGCGAGACCCTGTAGCTCAATAGCACATTTCTCAAAGGGTATTTGCCTGTCAACACCGTTAGCGGCGGTCCTCAGCTCCTCGAACAGCTTGGCCGACATAATAGTTATATCAGAACTGCCATCCAGGAGGGCTTCACGCTCAAGGACACCTTCCAGTGTGATAGGCAGGTAAGCTTTCTTAGCCACCCCCCTTTGTATAAAGTTACACAGAAACCTCACAGGTCTTGGCCCACGTTTCTGTTCACGTGTGACTCTGGCTGTGTAATCTTGTTTACTGTCAGCATCTTGTTGGCTGTCAGCATCATGACCTTCAGGATGTTGTTGTGTGTCAGCAATTGGTTTGCTGTCAACATCCATGGCAATGTTGGTAGTAGTGTGCGCTGAGTTATTTGTGTGCTCTGAGTCTTTGTGAAAGACAGTGCTACACATCGCTCCAGGTTGGTCAATGTTGATAGTGTCATTATCAATGATAACGCCACTCATTGTATCAGGTTGGTCAAGCACAGTAACATTCAAATCTACTGACAAACTACTTACTTCCTCTGTCTCTTCCGAGCATAGAGGTGTTGGGCCATTATTCCGGGACATTCGTGACTCTTTGCCTGTCTCGAACTGTTCTGTTCGAGGCGCGGGAGGTGCAGTTCCAAGGCTCGGGGGTGTCTGTTGGGACAACGCATAGTTACATGAGTATAGGTCCCCATCCTTCAATTTCTTTTGAAGTCCACCCACCGATTGACCTTGGTTTTCACCCATCTGGTTCGATCTGAACCATTTTGGTTTCTTTCTCCCGCGGATACCCCCACTTTGTGGTTTGTCAGGTTGAAAGGTCTGTTTCTTTTCGCCTTTGTTAGGAGAGGGAGTTGATGAACTTGTCCCTTCTAGCTCCAGCGAGTGGGATTTGACCGCTTCATTCGGGGACACCTGTAAGGGTGTTTTGGCTAGCATGTTAGCTGCAAAGACATCCGCAGCACACTCTACTATTTCATTCAAAGATGTTGCTTCTAAATCACCCCAGGCCAAGTTCCATGGCAACTCGAATCTAACATCAGGGATTAGATTATCCCTGAAAACAGATTTGAAAAGCGTCTGCTCTTCCAGGTCAGGTTCCATCATGTCACCTATATACGCCTTCAAAATTCTGGCAAAGAAAAAATATGGATGTTCATCGTTTCTCTGCAAGACATTTCGGGCAGCTGAGTAGTCACCACACAATGAGAAAGATTTTTCCTCTGTGCAAGGTGCAGGGGGAGCAAGTTCATGGCTCCGGGGTTCCTCTTGGTACCCTCTGATGTATGGGTCTTCTAGAGGCACATACTGTATGAGCCTTGGACGCGTACCGTCTTGAACTTCCATCTTTAACTTGATTTTTTGTGAAAATCAATAAGACAGTTCGAATTTTAATGTGTGCAAATAAATCTTCACTTTTAATGCAGCACTGAGTCAATCAAACTAATCAGCTGTCTGGTTTAAGTGTTTCACTGTGTAAAAAGTATTTCTATTCATAGGTACCTTCTTCAGGTTTTACCCTCAAATGAATTGTAAAAGTTAAATGCCTTTTTGCAGTGTTAACTTTAAAATATAACTTATTTTTCAACAACAGTTACTAACTAACCCAAGCATGACGTCCGTTTTACTTACTCAAACACTATTTAAAAGATTCGAAATAAATACATTGTTCACACTAAAATGTACCCAGAATGCTGCTCCATTATGCCTTAAAAAGATGTATTGCAGTTTGGCTAAACTGTTTTCAGGAGTGAAAAATGGATTACCTGTTTATTTTAAATATTTTTTATCTAAAATAAACTGGAGGTGTTTGTGTGCTTAGCATAACATGACAGATGGCATTCCAAATAAAAATCTGTGACTTTTTATCAATTTGTTGTCTGTTGACATCCTCAAAGTTGTTCTGCTATCTTTGTTTTGATTTTTTGTGAAAATCAAGTCAGCAGATGGTACGGGCCACCAGATGTAAGGGGTTAAAGGGGGTCAGTTTAATACTGACCTCCTTTTTACCTTAATTTACTTATTCAGATTGAATAGTAATTTCACGGATTCTCTTCTTTTTCAGTTTATTCAATATTTCTGTGATCTTTATGATGGATAAATAAACAGAGCCATTAAGTGACAATGGACACGTTAACTTAGTTTGATATGTCAAAGAGACACTATCATTTATTTAAAATAAATCAACTAAATTAACACCATTACACTTGATTGACATGATTTCACTTTCTTTCAATTCAAATACGTCAGCACACTTGATTTAACACAACAGACATAAATACTAGATGTTACACATATTTAGTCTGAGGGGCATTTCAGCTTAAAATATAGTTTCCAGCTTAGGTTGAGAGGGAAAAGAAATAGGAGGAAAGATTTAAGAAGAACATTATCCTGAGCATGAGACCAGAGTGACACTTCTCATCCGACGTCTGCTAAAATCCAAGTACGTTTTGTAAACAGCCCTTTACCTTTTGACGACAGCCCGGTAAGAGGGAAGACACCAGCCTTCAGATGCACAGAGTCCTTTAGTCCCAGCACGTCCAAAACTGGTTTTAGTTTACGTTTCAACGTCTCCTGGCTTCCGCGTTGGTCATCAGAGAATATGTCAGCTTCAGGCCTCTGACTTCAAGATAAACTTATTCCAGGAGGGAATAAACAAAGTTTTTGAGCTCGGCTTGTTCGAAGTAGACTCATAACAGCCTGTTATCAGTCCTTAGCTGAAGACGCCGGTCGTTAGCTCTTGACCACACGTGTCCAGCTCTTGGGAAAGTTCACATCTCTTTGGAAGTTCCCAGCAACTCTCTGGCGCGTTCTCGCACAGTTTAGAACTTAAAGAGCAGGCACAAAGAGAGGAGTTCACTTGTCTTATCAGAACCCAAGGTTACAGCCAGAGCAGAGAGAGCTTTGTTTAGGGAACAGACAGAGAAAGCTGGAGCCTTGTTCATGATTAAACTGTCTTCTTATTTCTAAACAAAACAGTCGGGTCTCTGTGACCCGATATTTCCCTTTAACACAGCAGTGAAACACAGTTTAACTCTCAAAGAATAACACAGCTTAAAAGCACACATCATGAAAATGACAAAAGTTATTCTTTTGATCACATCAGCTTAAAATCAAAGATAGAAATAGTCTCTTATTGGTGACTATGTTATCAGATTATAGCTAAATGAATGATTTTGTAGTAAATGTCTTGCTTTACTGAGAGGTCAGTAAAGGTCATCACTGGACAGTTCAAAGACCTTAATTTGACCCTGGGTAGGTCCATTACAGGCTGCACAAAAGTCAGGCATCTTGTCAAAGAGTATTTCTGTAAAACACAAAGCAGTAATTAGTTTTGAACATACCAAACCGCTTGGAAATCATGTGCAGCTTTAGTTCAGTTAAAAACAAAGAGCTCCTAGTGATCTAAGAATGCTGGGGAAATATTTGGAATACTAGCTAGCCCTTAATCAAAGGCTCTTGTTAATAGTCTGCTAATAAATACAGTCATGATCAAGACAGTCATTTAGACAAAAGATTAGTTTGTTTTAAAATAGTTATTGGTGTAATAAAAACAGAATTCTAGATTCTCGATGAGTGTGACACCCAAAACACGAATAAAACCTTTTAAAAAAGACGAAACTGCTGTCTGATTACCAAAGAAATCATAGCCACGTTAATAACGTTTTTAAAAACATAAACCGTTTGTAAATCCGTCAAGATTACAGCGAGTTAAGTGTATTTTTGTTTGTGTAAATCCCTCACCTCCATACGGTTTCCACAGCTGCAGCTAATGTTGCTGTCTGTGGCAAGATGGCCGCCGCTTGACGACGCCGCTGACTCCTCCTCAGCTTATCTAGTGTATATATCTATGGTTTTCCCACCAGTTGAGTAGGAGTTGATTAAAAGTGAAGAACTACATCCCGTCTCCTGTGTCGTCTCTTCACCACCTCCTACACTGGTGACCTACGTGAACTGAATATGATGACATCTGAAGGTCCAGCCAGCTCTCCTCAGCTGTCCGCGGTGGAACCCCCACCGGCGGCCCCGCTCGCTTTTGCGGTGGCCGTTAAAATCCCGGACTTCTGGCTGCACGCACCTCGGTCGTGGTTCGCCCACGTCGAATCACAGTTCGCTCTTCGCGGGATCTCTGCAGACGACACCAAATACCACCATGTGGTCGCTTCACTGGACCCATTGTCCACCCAGCGGGTAATGAGCCTGCTCGAAGACCCTCCTGCACAAGGAAAATACGACGCCCTCAAGGAGCTCCTTCTGCAGCGTTACACGCTCTCAGACGCGGAGCGCGCCGAGAAACTGTTTTCCCTCTCCGATTTGGGCGATGGCACAGCTCTTGAGCTCATGGAAGGGATGTTGTCTTTGAGGGGTTCAGCTGACTGTGAGTTTCTCTTTCTACACCTCTTCCTCCGCCGGCTTCCGGCTCCAGTGCGCACAGCCCTGGCCAACTCCCCGTTTCTGCAGCAGAAGGATTACCGCTCGCTGGCCCGCGAAGCCGACCGCATCCTGCTGGCTGCGAGGACGTTCGCGGTCCAAGCGGCGGTCCCCGGATCTCCAGCGGCGCCCGAGCTTCAAGCATCGCCCTCAGCGCCGGACGAGCCAGCGGTCGTAGCAGGAGTCGCCCGCAGGCGGTCAGGGGCCGCACTTTGTTTCTTCCACCAGCGTTTTGGCGCCAAAGCACGACGGTGTGTCCCACCGTGCAGTTTCAAGCCGCAGGGAAACGAGTACGCCAGCGCCCGCTAGCAGTCGCGGCCGTTGGCGACAAGGAAAGGCTGCTTTTCATCGAAGACTCGAGGTCGGGGAGGCGGTTCCTGGTGGACTCCGGCTCGCAGAAGAGCCTCGTTCCCCCGACTGGCTCCGACAGGTTAGCAGAAGGCTGCGGGCCGCAGCTAACCGCGGCTAACGGCTATCCCATCAAGACGTTTGGCGAAAGGTTGGTGACTGTTCGTTTCCATGAACGGGACTTCCAGTGGAACTTTGTGGTAGCTGCTAGCTCAGTCCCTATTTTAGGGGCTGATTTTCTTTGTGCTCACGGGCTCCTGGTTGATTTAGCTAACAGACGTTTGATCGACGCTGTGTCTTTTTCGTCACTGCCTTGTGAGACGCGAGGAGCTGGGCCTTTAATGCATGCTAACTTTTTAGCTTCGGGTAATGTGTTTCAGCGTTTATTGTCTGAATTCCCCTCGCTGACTGTTCCTGATTTTGCAAACACAAACACAAAACATGGGGTCGAACATTATATTCCCACAACGGGCCCCCCGGTGTTCGCACGTGCACGCCGCCTTGATGCTACTAAGCTAGCAATAGCACAGGAAGAGTTTGCTAACATGGAGCGTTTAGGCATCGTGCAGCGCTCAAACAGTCCGTGGGCCTCCCCCCTCCACATGGTGCCCAAGGCAGATGGCAAATGGCGACCATGTGGGGATTTCCGCCGCCTTAATAACATCACAGAGAACGATCGTTATCCCATCCCCCACATCCAGGATTTTTCAGTGCACCTGGCTGGGACCTCCATTTTTTCTAAAGTAGATTTAGTACGGGGGTACCACCAGGTTCCTGTGCATGTGGAGGATGTCCCTAAGACCGCTGTTATCACGCCTTTCGGCCTTTTTGAGTTTTTGCGCATGCCTTTTGGTCTTAAAGGTGCAGCACAAACATTTCAGCGGTTGATGGATTCAGTCCTAAGGGGTCTGTCCTTCGTATTTGTGTACCTGGATGACGTCCTGGTGGCTAGCAGCTCGGCTGAGCAGCACTTGTCCCACCTCCGTGAGGTTTTTCAGCGCCTGGCAGCACATGGCCTGATTGTAAATACAGCGAAATGCCAGTTTGGGCTGCCAGTCATTGACTTTTTGGGCCACCGCATTTCTGCAAGTGGTGCCGTCCCGTTACCAAACAAAGTGCAGGCGGTGTCAGATTTCCCACAGCCCCAGTCTGTTAAAGCGCTACAAGAATTTTTGGGAATGGTTAACTTCTATAACCGTTTCCTCCCCAGGGCAGCACAACTGCTGCGTCCGCTCTATGGAGCGCTGAAAAAGAAAAAGCCCAACGACAGCGTGGACTGGACACCAGAACGCCTACAGGCATTTGGTGATGCTAAAGCTGCACTGGCCACTGCTGCCCTTTTGGCCCATCCATCCCCAGCGGCGCAAATAGCTTTAACAACCGACGCATCTGATGTTGCGGTGGGGGCTGTGTTAGAACAGCAGGTTTCCGGGGTTTGGCAGCCGCTTGCATTTTTCAGCCGTACGCTGCGGGACAATGAGCTGAAATACAGTGTTTTTGACAGAGAGTTGCTGGCGCTTTACCTGGCCACACGCCATTTCAGGTTTTTCCTGGAGGGCCGCCGGTTCACTGCATATGTTGACCACAAACCCTTGGTGTTTGCGATGTCAAAAATTTCTGACCCCTGGTCTGCTCGCCAGCAACGCCACCTCGCAGCGGTGTCTGAATTTACTACAGACATTCAGCATGTGGCTGGAAAATCCAACGTGGTGGCCGACTGTCTCTCCCGGGTGCTGATCTCTCCCGTATACGTTGGCATCGATTTTTCTGCTATGGCTGCGGACCAACGTAGCGACGCAGAAATACTCGAGCTCCAGTCCGGGCCCACGGGCCTCGAGTTGGAGGAACGGCAGGTGAATGACGGAGGTCCCCTCCTGCTCTGTGATGTTTCTACTGGCAGGCCCCGCCCCCTGGTTCCAGTTTCATGGCGACGCCGCGTTTTTGACTCCTTACATTCCCTTTCTCATCCAGGTGTTAGAGCCTCGGTGAAACTGGTCAGTTCAAAGTTTGTTTGGCCCGGTCTGCGTAAAGCAGTTAAGGAGTGGGCAGCAGCGTGTGTCCCATGCCAGCGCGCTAAGGTTAACAGGCACACCAAAGCACCTTTGGAACCCTTCTCCATCCCAGGTCGGCGGTTTGATCATGTGCACGTAGACCTGGTGGGCCCTCTGCCTCCATCACAAGGTTTTACTCATCTGCTGACTATGATAGACCGGACCACCAGGTGGCCTGAGGTGGTTCCTTTGACATCCACGACATCTGCAGTGGTGGCCCGGGCATTTTTGTCTACCTGGGTGGCGCGTTTTGGCCCCCCTTCAGACATTACATCAGACCGGGGCCCGCAGTTTGTTTCTGAACTTTGGTCTACCATGGCCAAGAGTCTGGGGACTAACGTTCACAGGACCACCGCTTACAACCCCCAAGCTAATGGTTTGTGTGAACGGTTTCACAGATCATTGAAAGCTGCACTGCGTGCTGCATTGACCGGTGACAACTGGATTGACCGTCTTCCCTGGGTTTTGTTGGGTTTACGTACCGCAACCAAAGAGGACCTGAGCTCTTCCCCGGCTGAACTGGTTTTCGGTCAACCTGTGCGCGTCCCCGGTGAGTTTTTACCTGAGGTACCCTCACCACAGTTTGCTCCACCGTTGCTCCATTTTTCACCTCAGGAGGCCCCTTTTCGTGTCCCCGGCCCGGTACACCATTGTTTACCGCAGTCATTTGTCCCTAAGAGTCTGGAGTCCTCTAAATTTGTTTTTGTCAAACACAATGCACACAGGACACCACTACAGCCTTTGTATGATGGACCGTTTCGGGTTCTTCAACCAGGTCCAAAACATTTCCTTTTAGATTTAGGGGGTCGTACTGAGACTGTCTGTATCGATAGGCTTAAACCAGCTCATGTTGTGTCAGATGATCAGGTTGTTACGGCCCAGGCTCCTCGCAGGGGCAGACCTCCATCCACATTGTTAACGGACTGCTGTCCCCCTGCCAGAGACTCTCAACATCCATTGGAGCCCGAATCTTCTGCAGGCCCTCCTCGGAGCCCTCCGCTTCATCAGACTGGTTCTGCAGGGCCCAGGTTCAGCCGTTCTGGTCGTTTAATCAAACCTAAAATGCGGGACTAGTGATGGACCTTACTGGGTGTTCTGGGGGGGCGTGTGTGGTGGACCACTAGGGGGCTCTACTCACACCCAGTGGACCGAATGTGTTACAGGATGCTTTTATTGTGAAAGGTCCAGAGGACCGGATGTTGTGTTGGTATATAAGGCGGTGTTGGGTGGTTTTCCCGCCAGTTGAGTAGGAGTTGATTAAAAGTGAAGAACTACATCCCGTCTCCTGTGTTGTCTCTTCACTACCTCCTACAATATATATTTATATATAGCCGGCAGCGTTATCAATATTTGCACTACACTGCCAACTGAAAAGTAACAAAAATGATCCTAAAAGGATGAAATTACAAAAATCAAAGGATTTATTTAATACTTTACGTACATATATTCTATTCGGCCACGAAATTAACAAAAAATAGAATGATCTTTTAATCCCTAAAACCACGTTTAAATCTCAAATACACGGGTGTGTCGCCACCGCATTTATACATAGTAACCCAAATACATGAAACTAACGACTCGCCGTCGAATGGTCGACACAAAACGCACAATAAAATCATCCGGCCACGTTAATTTGGCTTGAAACAGCGGGGTTCTCTACGGATTTATCCATTAGTAACCCAAAACAACCAGCTGGACACAGAGTTCAGCGTCTATAGGTAGTCAACAGATTTAATGAAAAGTAACTAAAATACATAAAAATAACGACTCGCCGTCGAATGGTCGACACAAAACGCACAATAAAATCATCCGGCCACGTTAATTTGGCTTGAAACAGCGGGGTTCTCTACGGATTTATCCATTAGTAACCCAAAACAACCAGCTGGACACAGAGTTCAGCGTCTATAGGTAGTCAACAGATTTAATGAAAAGTAACTAAAATACATAAAAATAACGACTCACCGTCAAATGGTGGACACAAAACACACAATAAAATCATCCGGCCACGTTAATTTGGCTTGAAACAGCGGGGTTGTCTGCGGATTTATCCAAGTACCCAGCACAACCAGCTAGCCACAGAACTAGCCCTCGAGTTCACGACTGACCCGGAAGATGTCAAGATGGAATAGTCCATTTTTAGTAGGGGGATAAAGAAATCGACCGTTTTTTTAATTGCGTATTTAATGATCGTTTTCATCGTAACTATAATTATTTTTATGTTAAATGTACATTAACAAGCAGGATCAATGTTAGTGATGTAGGTGACTGCACGGGGCGAGGCGGGGCCGGGGCCACTGCTGAAATGGGACCCCCAGGCATTTACCTACATGGTAGAGCCGAGTCTGTTCTCAGCTCTGCCCCCCTCACCCTCACACCCTTTCCTCCTCTCTGCTGTTTACGGTGGGGAAAAAGGTAAAACAAGCAGCATAAGAGCTTGTAAATAAGTTTATTGGTTTTTACTGATAGATAATTAGTTATACCATACCATTTTACCATACCATTTTATTTATAAAGCACTTTAAACAGGAACAAGTCCACCAAAGTGCTGGACAAACAAACACGCAACAATTATTTATTATTATTATTATTATTATTATTTATTAT